>PPKU02000086.1:0-45405 GCA_003706265.2 Nakazawaea holstii | reverse complement strand
TTATGGATTTTCTTCTTCCTTGTGAAGTTGAGTTTTCTTTGAAAGGAGCGATGATCTTTACCCTCCATGTGCACTTCTTCGTGAAGGGATATGGGTTGGGTGGGTACAAATGGCTGTCTGACAAGTTACTTATCAAATGTTATTTTTTTCATTAATCTGTTATGGGTTTTGAAAATTTGCGCTTTGATTAAGTGATTTGTAGTCTTGTGAATATGGTTATTGTCGACTTGAAAAATTTATATATATATAGAACTAATAAACAGAACCTCATAATATCTGAAAATATTTTTTGTAGTCGTTCAGTAGTATACGTATGTTAAGATTGAAAGATGGCGATGTCGTGAGCAAGGTTACTGCAGATTGGATGGTGTATTTTTCCGGTTTTCAGCCATGGATTATACATAATGACCTACACCACCTGAAATGATCCAGCACTAAATGTCTCAAAGGGAAAAGTGATGGGCCTAATGGCTTTGCTCCTCCCTTCTCCACCCCAGTAATGACGGAGAGATTTGAGGTATTTTGGAGAAGTTCTGCGCAATTTTACATAGTAACCAACTCCTAAACCTTGCTATCCGATCGCGTTTTTGGTGACAATTTTCTTCTCCCAAAGGAAATAGTAAACAATCTCGAGAACGAAAAAAAAACACGATAGGAATGATTTTTTACCCTTAAACTAAAAGTGTACCCATATATTGACAAATCTAACTAGAAAATCCATATTTTATTTATTCGAGTATTTATCCTAGTATTTCTTGGGTTTCATTCACTTGAACTATACTCATTGCAAGGCACCTACTCTGATATCTATCCATATAGTCATATATATTTATATCTATCAAGTCAAAAAGTTTGCTCATAACTCCTTGTTTCAGAAATTGGTTCGATTTGAAGCGCCAAATTCAAGAGATCAGGTTGCACCAAATAAAATATTGGATAGCTTTTCAACTGGCCATATTGAATTGGAGATACCTACACACAACGACCTGGCTACCCTTATAGGTCTATACTATGAGTTTCAATATACCGCAAACGCCAGTAGGTGGTGATTACAAAGGGAGGAAACATCTGATCCTAAACTATCAACAGCAGCACAAATATCAAACGCTGACACATACTCCACCCGATTCCAGCAAGAAACTGGCTCAACAGAAAGACTTGGTGTCACAAGATCATCCATATTTTGATGATTTGGTTGATGTTTCCGACATTGATGATATAAATGATGTCTTAAAAGACACTCAAGAAAATAAGGACAATGAGACAGAATATTTGGTAAAGGACAACTCTTTCTCAAGATTGGATAGAGCTGCAAAAGGAGTTCCTACCACTGAGATATCCACAGAGACTGATGGTTGGATGGATGATGTTTTTAACACCAATTTATATGGAATGATGAATGCAGATGATTCTGCTGAAATTATGCCTGATCACATCTTCTTGGATAGAGGGTCACCAAATAACGATTTGACACCTGAGGTTGTTATATCTCCACTTGATTTCAGTACGCAGATCAATAATGCAGGAACACCTTTGGCTGATAAAACTAATGTAGCCCATATCCTGACAACACAACTGCAGAAGAAAACATTCGATTCCTCAATAGCTTCAAATCCACAATTAGGAACTTTGATGATTAAAGCATTATGTGAATTTATTAGTTATTTTTTCCATCAATTAGATCACAAGTTTTCATCAGATGGTCAACGTACAAGAATCGTACCCAGAAATGAATATATATCTGAATACTTGAACAAAAATCAATATGAAACTTACAGCAAAGGTGAAGTCACCAAGATTTTGAGCTTTTTGAAAGCTAGTGGTGATGTAAACCTTGCCAAATTGATTTTATACTCCGACAAATTGAAAGAGAAGAAGGTTGGCGATATGAATATACTTAAGATTTTGGCAAATTTCTCCAATCCTTTGTTGAAAAACTCACCTGCCTCATTCCTTTCATGCGAGAAAAATGAGAAAGATAGAGAGTGTTCAGTCTCTTCATTAAATGCAGTTGATCAGTTGAGTATTGTGCAAAATGACTCTAATAATTGTGACATCAAGTTCGAACTCAACAAGTTCAAAATACTTTTCAATTATCACAATGGTAACAGTTTCAGGTTTACTGACTTTGACAGAGATCTTTACAAGGGGAAAACTATTAGAACAGAAGTGGGTGATATTAATGAAATTAAAACTCATATGAAAAGTGACGTCTCAAATTGTTTCGAAGACCTATGCAAATCACAAGTTTCAAACAATTTTTTGGTTTGTAATGCCTCATTATTGTTAAATGAAGCTACATTTTCCCCATCCTCATCTACCAAGAAGAAAAACTTTGACTTGTCTTCTGGGAACTTTATTTCTTCAGTTGAGCTTTTATATCATCTTCCAAAGAAGAAAGACTCAGATTTGTCCCCTTCCATATTGAATTATCAAACCTCCATTTCTATCTACAACAAAAACCACTTGATTCACCAAAAGATGGAGCCGATCATAGGATTCAAGGTTAACTCTCAATCTTCGGAATATGATACTTACAATTTAAAGCTTCCATTTCAATCCAACTTTTGGGGAGGCTATTTAACATGGTTGTTGAATGGGTCTGATGATGATAGTGTTAGTGACATTATTATCTCTCAGACAATAATGGATGATGATGCCCATAAAAACCAAAGTCTCGTCACACTTCTTTGGAATTTCAACGATGATCCTTCAAATTCGAATACAGTTGATTATCAGGTATTTGAGATTGTCAATGATTCTACAACGTCACCTTTTGCAGGTAAAACTTCCTCATCTAGTAAGTCAGAGACACTAGCAGCACAAGCTCCAATCATGGACTCGAAGGTGATTTCAACAGTTATCACAGGTAACAACTCCACGTCTCAGTTAGCTGTTCCGATGTCTACATCATCACATAAAAGAACAAGATCCAAATCATTCAGTGAGTTTGAACATCGAATCTCAGCTGAGCAGCATTCTCAATTCTCATCGTTTCTTGAACAGGAAGGAAGCAGAAATCACCATCAACAGCAACAGCAAGGCCATCAGTTTGTGGGAGCAGAAATAAATCAAAACATGTTCACAGCAGGACCTCAATATCCTCATAGGTTAAATATAGACTTTGAGCGCGCCCAATCGTTCCTGAATCATGACCCAAGTTCGGCACCACCATCTCAACAAAGATTCATATTTTTTCCTGCTCCACAAGCTATATCACAACAACAGCAATTTTCGCAATCAGCTTCGAGTTCTCCTTATATTATGCAACAAAATACTTTTCAGTCTTCAGTTCCTCTGCTCCACGCCAATCCTTCTCATCCACAACAACTGCTTCAACAACAACAACAACAGCAACAACAACAATTTATGCAGTATCCACAAAGACCAAACAATTTTAAATCACAATCATACAACAATATACCGAACTATAATCAAGTGATGATGCAACAGCCTCCGATGAGATTCGTCAATGTACCTGGACAATTGAATAATAGTCTATACATGAATACAAAGGGTCAAGCGCAACAAAATCAACAACAACAGTTATCAACACCACCTTCAATGACCCCATATGCCACCTCGAACTCATCTTATCATTCACATGCTCCATCTTCCAGAAAATCTTCATTACCCACACCTACTACTCCTTCACTGGCGAATGCTTTCCAGCAACAAACAAGGGGTAAACAGCACATTTTTGCTATGGAAAATATTACAAAAGCTTCAAGGCAACCTTCGACTTCATCAAATTCTTCTCAGTCATCATCTGGAACGATTCCATTTGTGTCAAGTCCGAGCAGCAATATTTCCACTTTCAAAAAAATGAAGGGTAATTTTGATCAACTGTTGAAGATTGAATTTTATCATCCTCCTAAGAACTAGTCAAATTTGATTATTTAAATTGCATCCATTCATATTACAGTTTTCTTTCACAACGAGAAGCAGTACAGTTTTTTTGTACTATTTACACAAAAGCGGATTTTCCTATAACATTTATTCAGTTCTTTACATTTATACTTTCTTCATTCTATTGTTATTTATTCTCATATCATTTTAAAGATGTCCATTTTGGAGTATTCTTTACACAAAGACAATTTTGGTTTATAATTACATAGCTTTCAATCACAATTTCTTATGACCTTTTCTCAAAACATCGTTATGTGCCTGTTGGACTGTATCACTGCAACTCATATGACGTTGTTAATCTTTCTGTTTAAAATACATGAAAATCATAGTAAATATGCGTTGCCGTGTACCGAAACATACATTGCGGCTTTAATCACATCGCTATCGCCATTTGTCTTTTTTTTTGCGGAAGCGAAATTCCGCTGGCAAAACAAATAAAAAATAATTCAGAGATAACGAAAAAAAAGCGCTTCAAGGCACTTTTTTTTTACCTTCTAAAGCATGCGGATCACACATCAATAAATGTATGCTAAATCTAAAACGGTGATACACACTCATCGAGAATACACAACTCATTGCTGGTTGCAGGAAATAACGAAAAAAAAATCCTCTACCTCATACCCAGAATTCAGTAATTTTCGAAGAGTGTTTTGTGGATAAGGAGTCAAAAAATGCGGTAAATCATGTCTCTTGTTGCGATAAATCAACAGAGCGATGCCGCTTGAAATTTTAAATTTTAAATTTTTTTTTGAAGTTTTTTTTTGCCTGTTAGAGACCGGTCCCTATTGCCTCTTGGATGGATTACAACTTCAATTTTGAGAATTGAAAAGTTAGAACTTCAATAGTTTTAAGGTGATGTTGATGAAGTGCTTACTCACGTCGATATGACTCTTTCCACCAAACCTAAGAATTTCCAGAAGTTGAAGCACCGGATGTATCAGATGCTAAAATTGACAGATAATGCCACCCACGATAACTACTCAAAAAAGAACTTTAATGAAACTTGCTTCCACCACCATATAACAGACAATTCTACAAAAACCAATGAAATCCGTCTTCACAACGAGACAACAGAAAATATCTCAAATATCAATGAAGCCATAACACGAAGCGTGATATCTGATTTTGATCACATATTGGATACCGATGAAGAGATGAACGGCATAAATTTCAAAACGGAAACGAATCACAATGAAATGTTTACAATAATACGAGACGAGAGGGAAATACGACATCATCACCACCAATCACATCTTGGTGAGCCTATTTCTCCATTCAGTTCCACTGCTTCCTGTTCCCATGCAAGTGACTTTGAAACCAGTGATCATCATTCTTTAGCCGGCTCTAATAGCAATGAGATTGAAATGAATCAGCAGCACTTGAACCAAAAGCAAAATGATAATTTGTTCCCACAGATTGATATAAGACAATTTGATCGTGATAATCCCATGTTCATCTCCTTAACTCCAGCAAGCATAGAGTTTTAAAGTCCATCAATCGGGTTGTCCTAACTATGGTAGTATATATATATGTATAAGTAGAGTGTACAGTGTATCAATGTAAGCATAAAGGGTAATAATACAATAATGAATAAAAAAAGTAGTGCTCCGTATGACAACTACTGTTGACAATTTTTCTTCACAAAGAGACTGAAAAAAAAAAAAAAAACCATCGAGAAAAGATCATAGAGAGGCAAGAAGAAGAACCTTTATCAGCCAAATAAGTCATGTCAATTTCCAAAGGTATATGGTCTAATTTCACCAAGAGGTCGCCAACTTTGAATGTCAAAAGTGCGGCCGTAAGGACAGCATTGTTGAGCCCTACCTTACCTAACGGGCCAGTCACTTTGAAAAGACCACTGAATAAGAAAAAATATGAATCTCCAGTTGGAATGGATGAAATATATCCATTAGCTTATGAAATGTTGGAAAAGGAGAGTGAAATCCTTTACAAGAAAGTTGAAGATATACAGAGTCAGATAAAAGAAAACTCCAAGGAAGATGAAGTAAAAATTTTGAAGAAGAAAATAGAGGATTTAGTCATAAAAGCTGAAAAATACAATCCAACGGTGTTATTCAACGCCAGATACGCTGCTAATTCTTTGGACTTATCACAACCTATTTACAGATTTTACCTGAAGGAGAAATGGGAGAGTTATAGTAAGATGTTGATAATGCAAAGATTGGAGACTATGAAAATCATACCTGATACTTTGGCTACATTGGAACCTACCGTTGACGTTAAGTTGAAGTTTCCTCACAACAATATTGAAAAATGGATTGAACCAGGTGAAATATTATCATCAAATGTTACTTCTAAACCTCCTCTGTTTGAAATTACCGAGTTTGAAGAAGTGAAAGAAGCCCTTTACTCCATACTTATCGTCAATCCTGATATCCCTGATGTATCAAGAAATTCCTTTTCCACCACTTTACAATGGGGATTACAAGATATTAAATTGTCAAACACAGACAGAGATGTCTCTCCATTGAAATTGGAAAATAATGAAGCTTTGGAATTTATTGATTATTTACCAGCAACACCAGAGAAAAATGCTCCAACGAACAGGTTAGCCGTTTGGGTATTCAAACAATCAAAGGGATTGGGATTGAAGAAAGGAGATGTTGAAAGAAACAATTTTGATATCAGAGAATTTGTAAGTAAGCATGATTTGACTCCAGTTGGAGCCCATGTTTATAGAAGCGTTTGGGACAGAAATGTCAATAACATTAGAGAACTTTATGGGTTGCCAAAAGGAAGAATTTTCCATAGGGTTCGTCGTTGATCATGTGTATAGATTTATAGTAACTGGAAATGTAGATAGCATTATACTTTTCATTGTAGTACTAAAATGAGAAAAATTCATCAGACCAAAAAAAATGTCACAAAAAAAAAATTAGACAGATGGAAAACTATAATAGACGTTTCAAAACAGATCCTTTTCCATATTGTTTCATATTGTCATCAAGAGGTCTTAAGACGATTTATCAACCATAGATAATCTAACACCTCAATAGTTCCTCATGACGGAAGTAAGTTGTGATTTTAAACTCTTCAATTGTTCTCAGATACTAACCTCCTTTAGGGATTCGATAATAGACGAAGACAGCTATTAGAATTAAACACTAGAGCATGGAATGGCGATGATGATGTATTTCCTACATCTAATTTGGACTCTTCGATGAAGAAGAACACCTCAGTTATCAAAAAGCTTAGAGTTTTCAATCATGATACAGAAAATTCAATTTTGAAAGACATATCAACTACTTTACTCACGAAATATCTTTCAGAATTAATCAGTGCTACATTTGAAGGGTTGATGAAATGTAAAAAAGATGAAGACGTTCAGTCTGCAGTGGAGATTGTTTCCGCATTACATCAAAGATTCACTATCCAATTTACACCCTTCTTGTTGTCTGAAATTCTCTTTGGAGTTGCCAGTCCGCCTAAGATTAAGGGCGACAAGGATGAAAAAGAGGAACTGGCAAGAATCAACAAACAAAAAGTTTGCTTGAGACTTCTCACTGAATTTTTGTTTGTTGGAGTGTTTCATAGCAACGTTGATGAAATATGTGACAAAGATTCCTTACCGGATTTTATTATCCGTAGGCAGTCCAAATCAACGAGAGAGTATTTACTCTTATCCGCTTTAAGAGATGTTTTAGGTTATGAATATAAATTAGGTATCACGATATCCCTTGCAACGAGTTATTTGAAAAAATACGCTCATTATTTTTTGAATGATGATCCGTCATTTCTCTCTGATGATACTAAAGAGTCCCTTTTAACATTTTTTGATTCATATACATCATTGATCTTCGATAGAACCAAGGAACTTTATTATCTGATGGGGAGGAGTCTGAAGAACCTTGGGAAAGCTGCCATGAGAACTGGTAAGATTATCGAACGCATTGAGGAAAACTTGGAATCTATTGAAAAACAACTTGAAAAATTCAAGACATTTTCCAAATTTTTGAGTGAGACTTTTGACAAGGAAATGCCTCTGTTTGAAAGGTTAGAGTTAGATCCTACAGACTCCATTATAACAGGTGTTCATGGGGGTAAAAGTAAGGAATGGGATACTTCTGTTTGGGAGAATGAAGAACAGAAGAAATTCTACACAGACTATCCCGACATATCATCAACTATCTCACCTGAGGTTTTGAATTTCAAAGCAACACCAGCTGATAATTTAGTGACAGATGGTGTAACAATGGGAGAAAGAATGAATATGTTTTTGGAATTGTTAGACAACAGCGCGAACCTGAAAGACGTTGATAATGCAGTTTATGAATTTTGGTATATGAAGCTAAATAACAAAGCTTCCAGAAACAAGTTGCTCAAGGTTTTCATGGAAACACAAGACACTTCAAAACTCAAATATTATGCAAGATTCATCGCGATTAATCAACAGTACTTGCCTCAAATCAAAGATGAGATGATCAAATACCTTGATGGAGGTTTCAGATCTCAGATACATACCAACAGGCTAAATTTCAAAAATATTACATTTTTTTGTGAATTGATCAAATTCAAATTGGTTCCAATTTATGTCTTATTCCATAAAGTTCGTTCATTAATATTGAATATAACCGTTCAGAACAATATTGAGATCCTTGGTATTTTTTTCGAAAACTGTGGGAAGCTATTGTTGAATGATTCAGAATATAAAGGTCCTATGGCTGAAATGTTGGATTTACTTCAAGAAAAGAGGAAAAAAGGCGGATGGTCAATTACAGAGAGGTATTCAATAGATACAATGATGCTTATATTGAAACCTCCTCCTGTAAGACAATTCAATCTAAAGGAAGTCAAATTATCTCCACAAGAGGAATTCTTGAATGTATTACTAAAATCTGAATTGAAAGATCATTGGCAAACGGTATTGGCAACTTTGAAAAAAATCGATTTCAACTCAGATGATCGTCTATTTGAAAGATTCAAAGAGTTGCTCACACACCCAGAGGAAATGGACTTCAATTGTATGCCTCACTTGGCGAAGATTGTCCGTTTTTATACTTTGTCTTCAAAAAAGCTTAGAGTGTACGTCATCGATACCGTTATCGAAAATATAATGAGAGAATTGGAAAAAAATGATTACAGATCTAACAGAATACGGCTATCGCATGTAAGTTTCTTAGCGGACCTTGCAAATGAAGAATTGGTTAATTTCAACGTTATCATCAACATTATGTACAAAATTCTCACGTTTGGATATCCAAATAACAATCCTATTCTTGGTCAAAAAAACAATTTGGACCCGCCAGATAATTATTTCAGATTATCTTTGATTTGTCAAATATTGACCAGATTGAATTTGTCAAAATTGAGAAAGAATCAAGCTGAAAAACTCGAGTTATTTTTGTCATATTTCGATTATTTTTGTAATTTGAAACAACAACCGATTCCATTGGATACTAATTTCAAATTAGTTCAAATGTACAAGGTTGTAAAACCTGATTATACTAGATCTAAAAATTTGAAACAAGCTGTTGAAAATTTACAAGGGATGATGGCATTGATGAATGTGAATAATGAAGAGGAGGAAGAGGAAGAAGAAAATGATGAAGAGCAAGATGTCTTTTTGGAGATTGATGAGTTTGATCTGAAATTTTCAGACGAAGAATCTGAGCCGGATGATACAGCGGATGATCAAATTGATGATGAAGATGAGGAAGAAGAGGAAGAAGAAGATGATGAACCAGAGGAAGTTCAAAAGGCAAAGGCTAAAGCTAGAAATGCTGAATATGAAGCGAAATTGAAACAGGATCAAGAAAAAGTTTGGGAAGAAGATTTGGAGAAAGAAATGAAGCAAATGATACTCCAAAGCATTGAACAAAGGAAATATGAAAGAGTGTCCAGATTTAATGCTCAACTCCCACCCAAACAACAGTATCCTACCGATGAAAACGCCAACACTTCCATCAAAAATTCTGTTTCCTTCACGCTTTTATCCAAAAATAATGTCAACAGGAATAAGAAGCCAGTTGTGTCTACTAGAAGAATCGAATTGCCTAGTGATGTGAAATTTGCCACAAAGTTGTCTGCGGAAGGGGAAAGACAGAAGAGTGAAAGAGACAGGCTTAAGAGCATCGTCTTAAATATGAGGGATGACTGATATCTTGCCAACTTTTTCAATGTTTACATATTTTTGATACTGATGCATTTCATAACTTTAACATAATTTATATAATGAGTCGATGTAAAATTGATAATACCTTGTTTGTCAACAGATCTAGGTGAAGCTTTCCTGTTGGCAGCCAAAGAACAGAATTGTCATGACCGACATTGATATTACATAAACTGAAGGACCTCTCTTTCAAAAGGTCTGCTAGCTTTGTACGCTTGGCAAAATATATTTGTCGTCATTCTTTTAGAATGATAGGGGCGTAGTTGAAAAAAGGACCTCAAAACTGACACAAAAAGAGTACAAAAAAAAAATATAATAAAAAATATAATAAAAAATTGAAAACCCAGTCAAAATTCAAACAAGCAGACTCTTTTTATCAACAAGATGACTGAACCAAGCACACAAAAACAAGAAGGCAGCGAATTGAATGAATTAATAAGGAATTCTTCAGACGGCCGCCTGTCAATCAACAGTCTTCAGGCTATCAATGATAAGACTCTTGATGAGATTGAGATGCATCATGAGAGTTTTGATCTAGGGGAAGAGATTAAACAAGATCTCCAAGATCCAACGATTAAGAAATACATAGAAGCTTGTCAACGTGGTGATTTGGCATTGATCAAGGAGATGATTGAATCTCTGGAAGTGACTGTGAATACATTGGATTCTGAGAATGTTTCCGGGTTACATTGGGCTGCGATCAATAACAGGTTATCAGTTGTTAAGTACCTCGTGAATGAAGGCGCACAAGTCGATGCTAAAGGAGGTGATTTGAATGCCACGCCATTGCATTGGGCCTGCCGTTATGGATTGGTGTATATTGCTGATTTCTTGATACGAAATGCTGGAGCTAATCCTGAGCTGTTTGATAATCAAGGTTTTAATTGTCTTCATTTAGCTGTTCATTCATCCAACATCATGTTGGTGATATATCTTTTAAACTTCACAAATATCCCAGTGGACTCGGTGGACCCTTCTCAAAGGACATCATTACATTGGGCTGCATATCAAGGAGATTCATTGACCGTGGATGTGTTGTTAAAATATGGTGCTAATGTTACCACAAGAGATCTGACTCAGTTTACACCATTGCATTGGTCCTTAATTAGAGGTGTATCAGACGTGATCAAGAAGTTGATAGAGCATGGTGCCAATGTACATGATAAGAATCAAGATGGAAAGGATTGTTATCTGATTGCACAGGATATGAACAGTTCTAGTAATTTGTACTCATCCTTGAAGGAAAATGGGTTAAAGAAAGATGGAACTCCTATTCGTGCAATAATGTCACCAAAGAAGCTGAAAATTTTCACATTTTTCCAACCTTTTCTTGTCTTGTTTCTTGCTTTTGATATATTATCCTTGTCACAAAACTGGATCATACCAAAATTGTTTCTGTTGTTGTTCATTTTAATTATCAACCAGTTGATATTGATGAAAGTTATACTTCCATGTTATGTTCACTCTCAAAATCCATTAATGAGGACTCCTTATTTGGCAGGAATATTTTCTGGAACCACATTTTGGATCTTGATGATTTGGCTCACCAAAGTTCTTCCACACACATTTCATAAACATTGGTTTTTAAATATCTTGTTTTTGTTTTCATCGGCAATTGTCATTTCAAGTTTTGTCAAATCAATGTTCATCAATCCGGGATTCATTCCAACACCGGCAAAGAGGGAAAGCATTCAAAATACTATTATTGAATTGATCCATTTGAAAAAATTTGATTCTAAAAATTTTTGCATTTACACATTTATCAGGAAACCATTGAGATCTAAATTCTCATGGTATTCGAAGACAAATGTTGCCAGATTTGACCATTATTGTCCTTGGGTTTACAATGAAATTGGTGTTAGAAACCATAAACTATTTGTCACTTTTATCTTGTCCCTTCGATTATCTATCCTCATTTTTGCAATTCTTTGTACAAGTTATTTTGACAATATGCTAATAGAAGACATAAAATGCGACTATTTGTCAGAGTCATTATGCAAAGGTTATCACGGCGAGCCATTTACTTTCAATTTATTTGTTTGGACATGTGGTCAATTTATGTGGTTATCATTCTTGACTTTTGTTCAATTGTTTCAAATACTGAAAGGATTGACATCTTGGGAAGCTGCTAATATTCACAGACATGGAATTGACCCAAACGGTAACACCAAAAACCCGTTTTATTCCAGTGTCCCAACTGATTTACTCGAAAGCGAATCAACAACCACTTTAGATGACCAATCTACAAATCATCCAACTCAACAAGAATCACATTCTCATTCACATGCCAAGACAGCAGAGCCAAAGTTTGGTTGTATTAGATCTTTAGCTTGCACTTCTACCTTGACGAAAAGTTTGGGACTTGATCTCTGTTTCATGACTGCTGCAGATGCTGTCAATATGAAAAAGACCTATTCATCGACTAATTATGGTTTGAAGAGAAATTTCTTAGATTTTTGGTTTATAAGAAATGATCAAATCGGTGAAGGTTATAATTTCAAGACGTTGTTAAGATTGCCCATTGAAGGTGAGGGTAATTTGAATGGTAAATTGATAGATTATTACAAGCTTTGGGAATTGCCTGTGAAAGACGAGTTTTCAGTTTGATAGGAAATGTATAAGTATAGCCATCTCCGATAAGGAATTAATAAAAAATAAATTTAACAGGCAAATAAAACATAACAAGAAAAAAAAGAATATGTAGAGATTTTACAAAGTAAACTCAAGAGATTATATATAGAATGGTATTCAAGGTAAAATGAAGCCTAATCCAAACAGTCAAAATAGTCATGAAGCCACTGTGCCCAAGAGGAGGGTTCTTGGAAGCAAACCAGCAGTGACACCTTCTCAATCAACATTACCGCTGTCATCATCAAAACAGTTCCTCCTGCCCCATGATTCGACAAATGAACTTTCATTGAGTGATTCTTCATCTCTGTCATTATCATCTTCAGACCAGTTATCACCACTGATTTTGCAAGAGAATATGCATTTGTTTTGTCCCATTTGCAATGAAGATATGGCTTCTTTAAGCCAGTTGAATAGGCATTTGGATGATTCTCATAGTTCTTCTTCTGATCTGCCGGTGAGGCAATTGGATGAAGATATTAAGACATGGTTTAAGAAGAAAGTTATAAATAAGGCAGCTGATGTGATGAATGATCGTAAGAATCTTGTTAAATTGGATTTGTTTGATAACGATCGAAATTTCACTTTTAGTACACTGAATGATTCTAACCCTACTCTTAGTGGAAGTGGTGGTGACAAGAGTCAATTGGAAATACCGAAAAATCATTGGAAGAAACTGATTGGGAATGATACATGTCATCATGGGTCATGTCAAAAATATCTAAATATCAAGAATGGCAATGTTAACTGTCGCAAGTGTGGTTATTTGTTTTGTAATGAACATACTTTTTACAAGATGAAGATTAATACAGATTTACAATATGATCCAGAGAATGGAGTCCTCGTGAGATGTTGTAAAGATTGTTTCATGTCAAAGCCCGGTTATAAAGATTCTGGTTATGTCAGAGATTTAACGATGAAATTTCAACAAAAGAGGAAAGAACAAACTGATGAACGAGATTTGGAAGTTAATAGATTAGAAAGAAGATTGATCAAATTTTATGAATATTTCTTGCTGTTGGAATTGAATGGAAAAGTTGTTGTCCCATACAAGAAATTTGAAACTTCTGTGGTGAATTGGGAAAATGATGCTGCTCGTAATGATTGCTTTATTTGTCATAACAAATTCTCAATATCCACCATGCTTAGAAAACATCATTGTCGATTATGCGGGAGAATCGTGTGTGGAGATCTTGCAACGCAATGTTCTTTAGAAGTACCGATGGGTGTATTGATGCAATACCTTTTGCTAAATACTGAAGACATGATGAAGTATCTACCTTTGAAGGAAAATGGCAAGAGATCAATAAGATGTTGTCGATGTTGTAAGAAAACATTATTTGATCGGAAATTATTTTTAAAAGATTTGATGTCACCAAAGCCGGAAATCTTGAGAATATATGAAACCATTGTCATTTATAAAACCAAGATTGAATCCATGCTTCCTGATTTTAAAAAATCATTATCACAATTGAATGAATTGGATAATACTAAACTTGACACTTATAATAGAACGATGGATAAATTCGTGAGTAATCATCAAACTATTCAATCGATATCAAGGGATAGGATTAAATTAAGAGATTTGTTTAAAAAAATGGATACCATGACGAAAAATTTACAACACAAATTGAATAAAGATGAAAAAGAAGGAGTTGTCAGTTCTGATGAATTACGGTTAGAAAAATCGATTTATCTGGTTAGTGTGACTTTTTTGCAAGAAAACATGTCAAGATTACAAGATCTACCATCGGATAATAACAATAAGCAAGCAACAAACAATATCCCATCACATGCAAAGATCACTAAGAAGGAGATACGTATAAATAGGGAGAAGTTGATGGTTTTAAAAGAGCAAAAATTCCTAGTGGAAGAGATGATTTCCAATTCTAAAAAAAAAAGGAAATTTGATGATTTGAAAAGTTTAGAGATGAATTTGAAAGATCTTGATAAAGAGATAAATGAGATTGAACAACAGTTGGGTGATGAATTTGCGTTTGAATAGTGTATATCAACCTATGTCCAGTCTCAGCCAATCACATCCCTTCGCTCTGTATTTAGTCGTGTATTCCAAAGAGCCAAAAGGCAAAAAAAGTTTTTGAACAAAAATTCTTTAAAAGCGACCGACAAATTAACTATTATCAACATACAACCAACATATCAAGATGTCAACTACTTTCAATGTTTTAAGATGGTCTGCATTAGCCACCGGTGTCGTCTACGGTGCTTATCATACTCAAGTATTGAAGAGCATTGCTGCTTCCAAGCAAGAAAAGGCTGAATTTGAACATAAGGCAAAATTGATCGCTGAGGCTAAAGCTGAATTTGCCAAGCTTCAAGCACCAACAAAGAAAGAAGAACCAGTAACAGCAACAAGTTCTATTTCTTCGATAAACTTGGATGATCCAAATGTCGATTTTGCAAAAGTTCTCTTGAGCGCTGTTGAAAGTTTATAATTGTTGTCGCTTTCCAGGAGAGGAAGAGTAACAGAAAAAAAATATTTATTAATATCATGGACAAAGACTATGATGATGGTGATGGTTACTAATTGCAATATGGTGAATGTATATATGATCAAATAAAATGTGAGAAGAAGAAAGAGTGATTAAGTGTGTGTTTTTTAATATTTTTATTTTCAATCGGCAAAAAGTTTTTATAAAGTTTTCCAAAAATTATCTTCTTTGATTTCATAAACGATTGATGAAACTGCAATTCACAATTTGGTAATTTGGTCTTTCACAATTGCAATTTGCTTTCCCTCGATGTATAGTTTATTGTTTTATTGATATATATATAGTCACAAATAGAGACATGTCTTGATTAGTTAATTAACGGCGAATTGTTTATGTAATCTTTAAATCGGATAATCACCATTTCAAAATTCATATACAGAAATAATCCATACAGTGGCTTAATACAATGGGTGTAGTTGGTCTTGAATTGAACCGGGCCCATCTTGGATTGGTTGACTAGTATGTGGAAAACTTGTATAAAGAGGAGAATATACAAAAAAAGAAAATTTAAAAGTGGTGCACCAGATATATAGAGATCTTAGCTGTCACCGACAAGTTCCATAATGTTCATATCACTGGTGACGTTGAAGAAACCCGTATTGGTCTCATTCACACAATGTTTGAAAGCCCATGCCAATGCACAACCGAGATTCACATCGTCATCATCACTGTCGATGATGTTAATGAACACTAGGAGAAGTTTTTTCAACTCTTCATCTAATTCTAATTACAATTCATCATCATCATCTTTCAATTACTCGGCACAGTCGAATGGACACTCTACAAACACCGATGAATTGAACTCGGTGTTCACTTACAACATAGCAGTATCGTATCAACCTAAAGATCGAGAAGCTGAGAAGGGCACCTTGTATCAGAATACTTATAGCAACAGGGTCCATGAAGATCGGGTTTCACCCACTGGTGAGGATAATTATCTCATCGCTGTGAATAAAGAGTTGAAGTCGGTATGTGTCGGTGTTGCCGATGGTGTTGGTGGTTGGTCCGAATGGGGGTTCGATTCATCGGCTATAGCAAGGGAACTTTGTAAAGAGTTGAAAACCATTTTTGAAAAAAATACTGATGAAACTACCACCACCACTACAGTTGATCCAAAGAGATTGTTGAAAATTGCATTTGATAAAGTCATAGAGAAAGGCATAGTACAAGTTGGAGGCACCACGATTTGCTTCGGTGTAATTTCACCATTGGGTAAACTAACCACTGTGAACCTTGGAGATTCATGGTTTGGTGTATTTCGTCCAAACAACGTGATAACCTCTGGTTCTTCTTCTTCCGACGTTAAGTTTGAATGCATACACCAATCCATTGATCAAACCCACGGTTTCAATATCCCATATCAAATGTCAATAATCCCACTGGATTTACTACAATTATCAGTATCGCAAGGTCGTAAATTGTTACAAGATGATCCAAGTGTTGCAGACGTTTACCCAGATTTCCAATTACAACGAGATGATATAGTGGTGTTTGCGACGGATGGCGTTACTGATAATGTTTGTCCCGAGGATATATCGATGTTCATCAGTGATGAGTATAATAAGAGACATGGTGAAGTTGATGAATTGGGAATTTTGGAAATTGATAAAAAATTAGTCGGGGATGTTCATAAATTGAGTAAAGATCATCAATTCCCCAGTGTATTTGCACAAAAATTATCAAATTTGTTAAAGCAAAAATATACAGGTGGTAAGATGGATGATATTACAATTGTCATGTTACAAGTGGTTTAACTTATTAAATTATTTAGTGAAATCTATAATGTTGCAAATATTTATACACATTGTCAACAATTCCTCATCTTGATAATTTTGTAAAATGTACAATAAACCATTTTTCAAATCATTATTTTTGAAATTTTTCAATTTTGATTGTTTATCCTGTATACACAGACATAGATTCATCAATATGTAAACTAATCTCAATACAAATTCTTCATTTTGTAAAAAAACATCATCTGTAAAGAAATCCATGATTAAATTTAAAAATTTATCATCATCAATGAGTAATAAGCAAATTGGTTCAAATTCAGAGACATTAGCAAAGAAATTCAATGTAGCAATTTGTATTTCAATATCGACAGAATTCAATAATGTTAACATTAATTCATAATTCTTAGCACTTGTCGGTTTATCAAATGCGAAAAATTTCTCCAACAATATAGGTGATATTGATAGATTTGCAATTAATTCGATTGCCGTCTTGGATAATTGTTTATTTGATGAAATTGATAAATCTTGAAGCTTTTCAAATGAAATCTTGATTATAAGATTCTTAACGGATACATCATCTAATGATGATAAATTGATCAATGCGATCAACAGCTCAAATACGGTCTTATCACTATCATCTATTGATAACAATTCACATAAAAATGGTATACATGTCTGTGGTGTAGTCTTTGCACCGAATATCAAATTTGGATTATTGTTCATCAAAATTTTCAGTAATGATTTGCATGCAATTATTCTAGTTTCCAATTGTAACATATCATCAGTGTTTAATATTTGTAAAGTTTCTGGATCATATTGTAAATTTTGACTAATCATCACCAAATAATCTAACAAAAACACTAATCCTCCTTGTTTGACAATTTCAGATCTATGTTTTTTATTATATAGGAAATTTGATAACAATTTAATCAGTTGCAGTTTCAAATTTGTTGAAAATCTTGATACTGATGAAATTAATTTGTCAACGGCACCATCTTTGATCAATGCTTGTAAAAATGAATCAATTTGTGTATCATTATCCTTTGTATCTTCCTTGGCAAACATCCTTGGACCAAATCCATTATTATCATTTTCATCTTGATAACTGGATAAATTGATCAATATCGTCACAACACCAAATTTCACTGAATTATCCGTGTCTTGTTGTGATAACAATGATTGCAACTTTGTTATCAATTCAACATTACTCCTTATCGATTCTTTCAACTTGGTTTGTAATGACAAATACAGTAATCCTTCTATATCTGTATCAATATCAATTTCTTGTAACATTGCGTCAACAAACACATCGAGTAACTGGGACAAGTCAAATTTATTCTCTGTATAATTCCAACATTTGGTGATGACTAACGATATCAACACTTTTGTAGATAATTTTGTACTTGTTGAACTCATTGAATTTATCAACATTGGATAATAATTTTGCAAGATGTATTGTCTCATTGTCAGATCTATTGACACAATTGCTAAGAATCTTAATATAGAATTGATCAATGATTCATTCAATTCAGAGATTTGTACACTCATATTGATCAACAAATCTTTAAAATTTTCATCACCATTGATAAAACTTGACAACGATGGTAGTATTGGGAATAAGTAATTCAACAAGTCAAACAACATCACTTTATCACCATCTAATAATATAACATCTTCTAAATAATTCAGAATCGTCATATCTAACAATTGTGAATCAATCTCGCTCAATTTGATAATTATCAACATGATAATGGATCGTATCTTGTCATTTTGATTCATATATGGGAGTACTATGGTTAAATTGGTGAAATATGCCTTGTTAATAATGCTATAATTTGTGATTATCGATAGTAACAATGTCAATTGGAAAATTGATGCTTCTGTTGTTTTCAATAATTCCTTGTTGATTTTCAAAACTGTATTTATCAAGATATCGTCTTTGTTGGTAATTTTGAGTAAATCATTTATCACATTGTTATTCTGTTGTTGTTGTTGTTGTTGATGATCATAGATGGATTCCAATTTGACAATGAATTTATACATATTATCATAATCCTTTAATTTATCACGTAATTGAAGAAGGAATTTTGAACTTGAGTTTGATTTAGGTTGTGAATTTGAATTGAGTTGGGCATCTTCCAATTCCGTTGACCCTACTGCTGTTGTTGTTTTGTGATTTGTTTTTGTTTTTGTTGTTGACGACGATGATGCCAAAGCCTTTGTTATCAATTTTTGAAAAATTTCATCATCTGTAGCATTGGACAATGCCATATTTATCATCAGTGGGACATCATCAGTGTTATTGAAATCTAAATCATCGATGTTGACTTTGGATATCTTGGAAGATATCAGATCTATATCTGTTGTTGTCATTACTGATTTGATTTCATCAAAATTGATTATAAATTTCTTCAGTAATAGAAGTACAATTAATTTTTTTTACATAATTCGATATATAAACATATACAGATATATAGATATAGATATAGATGTAATCATTTCTTCTTTCTACCTTTCTTATTCAGCATAATCTTTGCACAATCGGGACAATACCATGTCCCCTGTGGTGGTTCTTTTAAACCGACACAATCATAATGAAACCATTCAAATTTACAATTTGAATTATCACATGCAATCATATTACCAAATGAAACTTGTCTACAAAAACAATACAATTCATCTTCTTCACCACCATTAGAATTTGGTCCTGTAGTTGACATTTGTACTTCTAATGATTTTGGATGCATCGATGACAGTAATACTAAATTTGGTGGTGGTACCGCTAATTTACGTCTTGGTACTATATCTGAATCTGAATTAAACTCTTCAGAGGTTTCTCTCTTTGTCGATGATGGTGGTAATATCGGTCTCATTCCTGGTGCTACCGCTGCTGTTGTTGTCGAGCCCTTTGGTGGTGCCGTTGGAGTGCTAAATGATGGAGTGGAATTTCTTGATACAGAATTTGACAATGGTTGTTGTGATCCCCCTGGTGTTTGTGAATGATGATGATGATGATGTTGGTTTTTCCTTGATGATGGTTGTCTCTTGTGTGTTGATGCGGATAATTTCATAGATGATGAATTCATATTAGTTATTGAAGATAACGATGAGGTTAATGACAGTTCTTGTTCTAATAATTCCAGTGGAGCTAACAAGCCTTCATTTTCCAAAGTTTCAATATCATTGTCCAACCTTGTTAAATGCTTTGTTATCAAGAATAAAGCAGTATTTGACAAGATACATTTTTCCTCTTGTAAGACATTGGCCTTATCAAAATCTTCATTAATCTTGTTATAAATTTGTTCCTCCTTTGGATTTTTAGTCAATGAACCAAATTGTTTTATATATTTATGTAATTGGTTATCACGTTGTTGTATTCTTTTCCTCGTTTCATAATATTTCATATCTTTATCTCGTAATTCAGATAATAAATGGGCCAATTCAGCGGGTAAATTAGAAACTATTTCGAAACGGGTTAGTAATTCATGTGTCTAAAGTGGATGTAAGGTATAATAATACATACGATCTTGAGTGTATTGCTCTAGTATTGAAGCGGTATCCATATTGATATCTTGCCACTTTTATGTGTATATAGTTATAGGTATATAGGTGTATAGGTATATGATTACATATGACAAATTTTTTTTTTCTCTCATATTAAATGTTTTTTTGTATTACACAAAGAGTATATAGTACTATACAACAATCTATTTGAAGAAGCCACTGGAGACACTTGGATCATGTTCATAGAGATGAGAGGACAATTTCCTCTGATGTTGATTCAATCTCTGTTGTAAATCCGGTTCATTACAAGACATGTTTGTATATGATAAATTTGAATCATTATCATTGTCGTATAGTGTATATTCATCATCTTTTATAACAGTACTAGCGTTGTCCAGATTCTTTGGTATAGCAGTAGTTTCGATATGATTCAAATAGTTTATTATGATATTTGCATTCCTGGTATTGGTCATGTAGAGGTTATTAAACAAGGGACCTATGAATGGTACCAGGTTGGCAACTGATTCTATAAGGATATTGAACAATAACTTGAAGTGATAATACAAAGGTATAGTTGTATCCAATTGGTAAACGAGAGCATATGTGGTGATGGAGTGATACCAAATGATGATGAACCCGATGAATGGGATCAAACCGATTATGGTATTGTAACCGATGTGATGTTTGCCAATGTGGATGTAATGGTCCAAGTGATATGCCTTTGATTGTAATCTGTCTATAACCAGTTGATCTGTCATCTCTATCTCTATACCACTATACCTCTATACCACTATACCTATCTCTATATATCTATATATCTATATACTGCTATAGTTGCTAATAGTGGTAAAAGAGTAGTGCACCACAAACCCAATACCTCTCCCCATACTTAAGATGGATTAATGGAACTTTTTCTCTTCTCAGTGCAGAGAATGACTTATTATATATACAGTAAAGAGACAAAGGATCAAAGTGCTCCGGTTGAATATTTATTCTTATTATTTTATTTCATTTCATTTCATCTCATCGATATTTATTATTATTATTGGAATCATTTATATAGATAGATATAGATATAGAGATATCTTATACACTTCTATCTCTCATTTTCCCATCACTCACTGACTCACACCACTCTCACACCACACACACACTTAAACAAGGAAAAAAAAACACTGGGTTTTTCACCCCTATCCCTACCACTCCATCATACATACATATATATATCACAGATCACTGATATAAAGATATAGATATATGCACTCATTCATTCATATAGAACAAGACATCACCATATCACTGTATAACAAATTATTACAATATCATACAATACAACACAAATACAAGGTGCATCCATCACAACACTTTGCCAAATCATAATTTTTCTTTTTTACATATAAAATAAAATCATCGCCTCACCATATACCCATATACACATATACACATCATCATAATATTCTTCACAGCCCAACAATGGATCAAGTTCATACTCAACTCACTTCCAGAATATATAAACTATTGAATGAAATCTCATATAATCAACGGTTGGTCATTTCCATCTCTGGTGCTCCAGGTTCAGGTAAATCATCTGTACTGAGAAAAGTGGCGATGAAAATTAACAAGATTGCCCATAAACGTGGGTTTATTGAATATAATCAAGATTTGGCCATCGTGATACCACAAGAAGGATTCCGTATAAAGAGACCAGATTTGGAGAAAATATCTGTATCTGATAATAATAAACAACAATTGATAATGTTGAGAGATGTACCGAAATTGTACAATTCCAATTACCTTTTAAATTTGTTAAACTTCCTACATCAGGATATACATGAAATACGTACACCCACGGTTTATGCTCCTCATTATGACCCAGTTAAGGATATAATCATTGAAAATGCCATCAAGATCACATCATCACTGAGAGTTATCATCATTGAAGGTTCATATGTACAATTAAAAGATCCCATATGGAATCAAATAGCATCTGCAGTAGAAGAACGTTGGTTTATCAGGGTAAAGACAAATATAGGTAAGAAAAGATTGATACAACGATATTTACAAACAAATTTAGTTAAAAATTTAGATGAACTGGAAAAAATGTGGGAAGATGTTGATATGATTAAAAGAGATTATATCATAAATCATACTTTAATGCCTGATTTAATCGTTGATAGTATTGAATCTTAGAATCATTGTCATCCATCCACTCATCATGTCTCTTATGTATTTGCTAATTGTTGTTTTCTAATTTTTCTCATTTTTCTTATAGGTATATCATCAGGGGGTTCACCATTTCTTTACACAAAAAAAAACACATCATCATATTAATATTATTATATTATTCTATATACACAATTCGTACCGCTATTTCACATCACGTTACATCACAACACGTTGATGTTTATAAGTGCATAATTTATTTAACGATCCAATGAGCTTGCAATCTCTTACTATCAACCATTGGTTTCACGATAAACACACCGATTAATAACATCAATATGGTGGCTAACAATTGTCCCTTGCCGAAACCATGGCTTAATACATCGAATTCTCCAGATGGTGATAATCTCGTGCAATAAATGTCCAATTCCAATGAGCATATCATTGTTGTTGATTCTAAATTAGTTGGAACTGAGACTAATCTGTTGTTGGAGAAGCTTGTTGTTATGTTGTCATTTTGGTTCTGGTGTTGAGATTTCAATTGTAAATGATGAATGTTTGTCAATACGTAATTATCATTGATTGGGATGTTCGGATGGTATTGATACATCATTGGTTCTTGCTTTTCCACAGTGGTTGGTTCATCATATGGTCGACGACCAGATATGACAAATTTCGGTATGCTTATTATCTCACCATTTGTCAATAATACGATTAAATTCTTTGTACTGATGTTGTACCTTGTCCTTGTGATGATCATATCCAGGATTCTATATGGGAAATTGAATGATCTTGTAGCAATCGCTGGTGATATGGATTTTGAATCTAATTGTGATGATGATGATGACGAGGTGGTGGTGACGAGGTGATGATCATTTGGTGTCAAGGATTCGAATAAATCAATGACAACGATTTTTTGCTCAGCGGTGGGGACAAAACTGAAATATTGATAAATGATGAAATTTTCATCATAAATCAATTTGAAACTTTGCTTATCGATGAATTCCAAATCATGTTTAACAACATGCAATACATCCCCATTGATCAAATTGATCAATTTGATGATCAACATGTCATCAACGTATGTAGATACAACGACTAAATTCGGAACAAGATATTTGTACAACACGTTCCGATCACCTAATACAACACCAATCGACGCTACATGATCATTATTAGAATCTTCTCTCTTGACAATGGATAATAATTCTTCATCATCACGTATTGGTAAACTCCATGTCTTGACAAGTTTATTATTCTCAATGTCAATTTTCAAACCATAAACGCTTTCATCATCATTGTCAATCATGTATATATTATCAAGGTTATCGTTGGTGGTGTTCGTTACCGAGATGACTTCCAAAGTTGATGTTTGTAACAATATCAAATCATCAATTTCATGAATCTTGTCAATGGTCACATCGTATGATCCTTGCTTGATGATGTCTCCATTTGTGTTCAAGATTATCATTTTCCCAGAATGATCGAATAAATAAAATTCACCATCGGTGATTGGTGATTTAACAACATTGGTGTAATCATTTGATAATTGAAATTTCCACAACATTTGTTTCTTTTCAATGTTGAATGCGAATAATTTTTTGGAATTTGTTAAAATGATCAATTTCTTATTCAATCCAAAATAATCCAATTTGAATGATTCGTCTTCATCATCGCCATCATCATTATTTTTAAACAACAATGATGATAATCTTGGAATGGTTTTCCATAATCTGTAATAGAAAGCATTTAACAATGAAGATTCCTCTTCTTTTAATATTTCCTCCTCTGTGATCACAGTCTTTGGTAACTCATCAATAATTATAAAATCTTTAATCTTTGATAATGATTCATCCCTTGACCAGATCAAATCACCTTTTTTATAAAACTCAATAACATCATCATCTCTTTCAATGACAAATGAAATACTATCATCGCTGTTCACAGTTATTCTCTTGACATTGTTGAAATCAAGAGTCAGTTTAACATTATCGATTTCCAAACCTGTTTCTAAATCTATCGATTTGATCGATTCATTGGTGAATATAAACAAGTTATCATCATTAAGCAGAGAATATAACACCGGCTGTTGTTGTGATGATGATGATAATTCAAAATTCAATTCATTTGCATTATTACGAAATTGTACTGATGATGACTCCAACAATATTCCATCTTCATTCATCAGTGTCACCTGTGTATTCAATTTATTCAATTTTTTCAACCCACTTACGTCATACACGTCATCATTAGATAATAACACTTTACTCAGTTTCAAATCTTTCACCAGTGATTGTACTTTAAAAGTTTTCAATTTGGTAAACTCAAAATCATAGACGTTGATTTCACCATCGACATTGGCAAACATCATCTTATCATCAAACGATGAGAAATTGGTCACATCAACTCCATTGGAAAATTCATAATATGACATTTGATAATCTTTACCCATGACACCAATTTGATCATCATTGAAAATTATCAACAATTTCCCATTGTTATGATCCATCAACAATTTAGAAACTTGTCTTGGGAAAAATTCAGTATGGATCAAATCACCATTTTCATAAAAATTCAAATGATAAATCTCAAATTGCCATGATCCAACAACTATCTGATTTTGGAAACGTACCATTTGCGCATTTTGGAAAGTCTCATGTCTAAACAAGATCTGATCTGTGATTGTTGATAATCCAACGAATAAATTTGCATCTGTAATGCCAAATATCGTTGAATTTGTGATTATTGGACTCGATGTGAAAACACCAATTTGTTGATGAATCCAATCAATCTTGTTCAATTGATCGTCAAAAATGCATAGCACTGTCGACGTGAAGAAGGCGATAATGATTGTTAATATGTTCATCTTCAATCAATCTTCAAACGTGAAAAGATTGATTTTATGATTTTTTCAAAAAGTGTACACTTTTTTTTCTTACTCACTCGAGTTTTGTGTTTTAAACATTTGAAAAGAGTTGAAAAGATTTCATACACCACCAAAGTTTGAACTTTACAGCTGAATCGTCAAATACCCCTTCAAAGTGTTATGAGGATGACATGAAATGGAAGCATACCACGAATTTTGTAAATGACTGAAATTTTAAATTCTTTTTTTACAAATGACTATAACTATTCTATTTACAAATGCTCATCTTCTACTCCATCTTCAATTTTATCCTCAGTGTCCAGATCAGATTCAATAAAATTCCATTTCGGTACGAAATTAATTGATAAATTAACTTCTTGCCATAATTCCTTCCATGGATCAAATAAATCAAACCAAATATGTTGGAAATCATCTTTCAAATTCAAATTTTGTAGTGTTAAATCTGGTTTCTCAGTGGTGATTACACCTCTTTGATTTTTCAACATTGGGATTATAGTATCATGCAAATATACATCATTTTCCTTTGATAATGCCTCTCCTTTTAATAGTATCTTAGAACCTTCCATTGTTAAAATACTAACAGTTTGTAATTTAGCCCTGTTTAACAAATGCAGTATTTCCAGTGTTGACATGTATTCATAATTCTTTGGTCCAAACCACCAATTTACCGGTTTGTTTTCAGCGTACAGTTTCAACCGCTGTCTCTTTGCATCAGCTGCTAATATAGTATCATCACCGTTTAATTCATTGGAAAGGAATTGAGCACCTCCACAGAATAACAAATGTCCACTCAACAGATATGATGAAATTCTCTTGAACCTTGAACTAAAAGTTTTGGCAAATTTCATCCGTTGTCCCAATTTGAAAAATGATATACCTAATCCAAATTCAATTACTGACAAAATGCTACTTGCTGTCAAATTATCCGGTGCTGGATTTAACATGAATAACAAATTACTCAAGAAAGGGCTTGGCCTTCCGTAATAGTAACTTGATACGACTCTTGGGAATTGTTCATCCTGTTGTTGTTGTTTTGGCGGTGATGGTTGTTGGTTCATCTTACCCATATTGCTCTAAACCGTTTGTGATTTTGTGTGTGTTTTTTTGTCTTTTCAACTGTTTTTCTTTCTTTCTTTCGTTCTCGAATTTTTCTTTAAATTGTTATAATATACAAGAGATTGTAAAACTCTCATACAATTGACCCAATATGATGCATTCGATATTTCATAGATGTCATCCGAGGTATATCCATACTTCAAGAGTGATCTATGGACAAAATTTCCAAAAACAATTGATGTCGTTGAAACAGACAAAGATCGATAAGGAATCTGCCATTGATTTTTTACAAAAATGTAAAGCATTACAAGATCAAGTATTGACATATGATAAGTTAGATTCAAAAGGAGAATTACAAGAGATTTCTAAATTGACTGTGGATACATTACATTCTTTCAAAATTGACCAGGCATTTCTTAAACAATATTGGTTAACCAATCCTCATTTTCAAGACTTGATCATATCAATTGATGCATATTATTCACAGAATAGAAAATCAGCAATCAGTAAAGATCTCGCAATGATACCATTTAGAAGATTCTTATGGGATGGACAAGTTTCTAATGCAATCAAATTGATTGATTACACAGTGGCTAGTCCTCGATACATCCATTACAAAGAAGATAAACGTAAACAAAATTTGTTGAAATATGTTGCATCATGTTTTGGATTCATTGGTGGTCTTGAAGTGATGATGAGAGTTTTTTTCAGTGGTATTGCAGGAAGTATGACCCCAGTTTATGCACTGGTGTTGGCATATATTGGGAACATGTCATTTTTAGCATCAATGGCTTTTAGTAATCGTAAAAGTGAAGAATTTTTAAGATTTGATAATGGAACTTTCCAAAAATATTGGTATCTGCATTGTGATGAATTACAATTGATGAATAGAGTTGTTGAATTAGATTTGAAACTTAATGATAAGGATAATACTGGATTTGCAAGTAAATCCGTCGTTGATGAATTATCAAAGAGGAAAATTGTATATAACGAACCAGAGCAAGAGATTATGTTGAGACAATATTGGTTAGGTGGTGGTGATGGATTTGTATGGGTGGAACCTGATCAAGACCCAGCTGAATTACTTTGGGATCAACATTTGAAAAACTTGCAATTGGCACAATTGCCAAAGAGTACAGAGAATACTTGATTATATGCCAAACATGCCTCTACATCCACCATATTTATTTATTTATTTATCTATTTATATATTTACTACCTATTTAATAGAAAATCCACAAGGATCACACGACTATAGACTGAACTCAGTCAATTGGCATGTAACCGGCTGTAATATCATCATACGTCATAGATGGGGGGGCCAATCAGGGTGTAAGTTTGCCATTTTTCACATTTCACATTTGACAATAAAAAAAAAAACGGGTCCCAATTTGCAAAGAAGCAACTTTAGAAACCGCAGATGTGGGATTGAAGAGCATCGCTCAATATAATAGAAAAGTGTTGAAAATCTATGTATAATTATGTCGTCAGAATAGTGGAGTATCTACTTTGCAGTAAATGTTTCACAGCAATCCTGAATATGTAGACCTTGAATTAACTTCAAAAGGAATTAACTTCAAAAGAATATTCTTAATCATTGGGGAGGGGTGGGGTTTATAGAATGGACATGAAACAACAATTACAGACATACATATATACAAATATATTATGATGAAGAGACCCATCTTTGAAGTGCAAATGGACCATTTGGGGCTAATTTCGTTAACCCATTAAATGAAGCGCAAGCATGTTGTTAGTGGTATAAGCATCAAGATAACGTCAGTGATTGACAAAAATAATAATTACACACAGCTCTTTAATTAGAAATACAAAAGCAAAAGGCAAAAGCAAATGAGAGAAGGAAAGAAAGAAGCAAATAAATAAATAAACAAATAAACAGATGGATAGATATATGAAGAAAATAATAGCAAGCAATATGATTTTGTAAATTTCAAAAACTTTTTCCTCGTTGGGGTTAATTGATGTTGTTTTTAATATGATCAACTGATAAATCTTGTAAAAACCGTTTGTTGAATCTACTACTGGCGGTATCTTCATTTTCAATACTTGGATATTCTTGTTGTTGTTGTTGTTGTTGTTGTTTATCCTTGATTGTCGTCGGTTTATTACCATTACCACTTTCTAACAATTTCCCTTGTAATGTTATTATATAATCTCGTAATTGCAGATTTTCCTCTCTTAACGAATCGATGGTGCTTCTCAATGTCTTGACATCTCGCACTTCAGCTTCTAAATCTTTAACGTATTGTTCTCTTCTCAATCTGAACAGTTTTTGAGCATTTCTATTTTGTGCTGCTCTCTTTGTATTGTTTAAAACTTTACCATTACGATCCACTGGACTCATCATCTTACCATCACTACTACTACTCTTGGTCATCTCAGATTGTTGTGATAAATCCTGGTATTGAGAAATTCCAAGTGGTTGAATCAAATGGGAAGGCACTTGAGGGTGAACCACTTGGAGTAAAGGTGGTTGTGATTGTGGTAGTGGCTGTTGTTGTGGTTGTTGTTGCTGTTGTTGTGTTGGGGGTTGAGCATTCAATAATAATTGCCTATGTGCATCCATCTGTTGTAGTAGTTGGTCCTGATGATGTATTTGTTGACGTTGCAGAGAAGTAGAATCACTACCATTATGTTGAATGACAACTGGTCTTGCAAATTTTGAAATTTTCTGTTGAACTTGCTCGTGTACTTGTTCATGTTCAGGTTGCTTTACTTGAACCAGTGCCAGCACTGCACTCGAAACATCTTCATTGAACTGACCCAGTGATCTGCTTGTGAATGGGAAAACTTGTTGTTGTTGTTGCAAATGATTATTAGCAATGTTTGGTTTATTTAAACCTGGAGTAGAATTTGAAGTATTTGAGTCACTTGCTGCATTATTGACATTTGAATGAATATCTATTGTATCATCCTTAGTGGTAGATTCAGAACGTCGCCATGGTTGAAAATTCATCTCTTGCAAAATAGTCATAAGAATATTATGACAGGGTGATGACTATTGATATTGGAAATTAAGTCCGTTGTAAATCGTATATATATATATGATATGAGATGATGTTAATATAATAGAAAACAAAACAAAAGTGCTGCTGTGGGTCAAGAGAATAACAATTATATGCTCACCCAATTACTTACTCATCTCTTTCCTTTTTCTTATGTAACACTTTTTTGCTTTTCTTGCCATTTTGGTGTGTTTGGGCTGGGCTGGGCTGGGGTTTGGCTCTCTATATATATGATGCTGGTAGATGCTGTGGCTCATATACTATCTAACTACATAGATCTCTTGCTATTCGACAATAGACAACACCAGTTCAGACCTTCTGGTGGTTGTGGTGTTTATAAGCATTACTCCCCATTTGATACTTGTAGAACTACTTTCTGCTCCTTGCAAGGAGTAAAAAAACACAAAAGCAAAAAGTCTGTGCAAAGGAGGTGGTGATCTACTTTTATATTCATCTACAACACATCATACAATCCATCCATAAATCCAATGGTTGAAGAGACATTGTCTTCTTTCAATAGTCATGATGAGATCTCGGGTGTCACTTCCGCCAACAACGATTCTTCCAACTCTAGTACAACCGTTAAGAAACCTTTGAGGAAATTTAAATCACAATCGGTTAATAATTTATTCAAGCCAAATACCCCACTGAGTTCGACACCTTCACTGAAAAATTCGAGCCAACTTTCAAGAGACCATCACCACGCTTCCGCGAGTCTTCATTTACAATCTCATTTATCCAATCCAACTCCAATCTCGAATAATTTTAACAATATTACAAATAACATCACCAATAAAAATTCAATCGGGTATACAAGTCAAAATAAATATTCTCCAGTGGTTTCTTCACAACTGTCAGTTACGAGCAAAAATGGTGTCAAGACGCTTTCGCTAGCTTCAGGACCCAAATTGAAAATTATACCAGAAAAGAGACTTCTGACCACTCCCTTGGGTCAAAATAATAATAGTAATTCATTATTGAATAATAATTCCCCATTCACTTCAAAATTGATAAACGATGATAATAACTATTGGAAAAAAAGTAGGAGTACTTCACCAGATACTAAGAAAGATTTAAAGCCAAAGGAAATACCTCTGGAACCAAAGAAAGTTGAAAGTTCAAGGTTTACTTTTTCTAATATATTACTACCTCAAACTACCACCAGCGGATTTAATTGGGCCGACATCGATGATGAAGATGATGATTCTTTCAATGACAAGATATGGAGCTCATTAGCCACTCAAGTAGAGTTCCCAACTTCTTCCAATACAAACAAACAACAACAACAACAACCGCCAACTCCAAAAACTACCACGATAGCCGCCGATACAACATCATCCAAAGATATACTATCACCGCCAACTACAGATTTGCCCATACAACCACCACAATCTTTGGTCTCTCCGAATATAGATTCAACAACTGCTGGTGAATTTTACACTCCAATGGGAGATCAATCTATACCTGTTTCCAATGGGTGGAATAATACTTCACCATTGTTAGATTTTGGAAGACATGGATCATCATCTCTCAATTTTAATGAACAACATAATCAAACTCTGAAAGGCAATGAACATCACAATAATGACCACAGTATTAATATTAATACAAACAATAACGGCAATCACAATAACAATGGACAATATTTCAACAAGCAAAACAATTTCAGAGGATATACAGGTTCACTCTCTTCATCATTTGATAAGCTTTCATTTCTGGAGAGTAACAATAATAATAATAATAAATTCACTGGGTCAGAACCAGTTAAACAAGAGTTGTACAATCCAATCACAGGTAAAATCGAGGTGTTTGCCACCAACAATCATAATTCAATAACCGCCAATACCGGTAACAACACTAGCAATATAAAACCTCATCATCATAGTTTTGACTCAAGTTACATCAACCATAACACTAATAGCAAGCTGGATCTTTGGAGAGCTTCAAGTACTGTTTGGAACTCAAGAGAAAATAGTTTAACCAATACCGGCATATCACCTGCAGAAGATTATAAACCATTTTCCCCAAATTTAAATGAATCGATATCGTCACCTGGATGGTCATCCAATCTAGAACCAAGAAACAAATCTGACTCGTTGATTGATGTCGTACTGACGACTCCTAATACATTGAGAGGACTGTCAAGATTTTTCCCTTCACCAATGGCAGATCAACATAATAATGAATATTTTCCCCAACAAGGGCCAACAGCAACAGCAACAACAACAACAACAACAACGATTTTGAAACGCCATTCATCAGATCCATTCGATCCATTATCATCCTTGCCTTTATCAAAACCGCGTCAGTCTAAAGTACAAAATTTGTCACAAACGCAGCAGAAAAGTGAATTAATAACAAGGTCACAGCAGCCACTCGTTGATAAATTTGAAAAGGATGAAGAAGATGAAATACCATTGTCTTTGCCTTCCTTGAAGTATGAAGCAGATATTTCCACAGCTAAAGATACCATTGACCAATTTGTATTGAATGACTCTGTCAAACATCCGGAAGGGTTTTCATCCACTTTTTACAAAAGAGGTGTCAATAATTTCATGTTTGTTCGAGAATTACAATCTAAAGTTGCCATAAATAAGATAAGAGGTTATGATTATGCAGAGTTTAGGATAAACATACCTATAAGTCAAAGCTCAATGGAGAAATTGACCGCGAATCAAGATCCAGAACTGCCAAATAGAATCAAGAGATCATACATTATAAACATCGATGTCAAGGAATTGGAGGGTAAACCGAGCAGAAGAGCTCCTCCTCCGTCATCATCATCATCTACTAGGTCAGCAACAAACACTTACATCAGACCTGGTTATAATGGGAATGGTAACAATGCACGGAAGGGATCATCAAATAGTTATGTAAGAAAAGGCGTATAATGAACTTTGTAAATACTAAAAACAAAATAACTTTTTTTTCAAGATTTAAAAAGACAAAAAAAAAAATTGTATATGAAAAGGATGAAATTAAAGGCCAAGACAATGTGTGATTCAGTGGTATAAAAGATCTCATGTTGAACTATTCAAACTGTTCTTTGTATTACCTTCCGCATGGTCATGTGCAGTTATATAACACATCGAATGATTTGATAAAATCAGGTAATATTACAATACCAGCTTTGTATGTAACAAATTGTTCAGCAAATTACAGCGATGTGTATGATCACTATTCGCAATATTTAAACTTGACAAATGCAAATGATTTGATATTGGATGCAACTTTTGACTCGTTCAGAGGTGGAATGATATCGATCCTGTTTGCCTTCAGTGCTATTGTCGTATCTTCATGGATGATGTTACTCGTCTTGTACTTGTCATCTAACAAGAAACCTATTTCGATCAAGATTGCAAGTCTTATTTATTCGATTTCCGTTACTGTGATATTAGATCGGACCACAAAGTTGATGGAGCATGATTCAAAAAAAGATGTTCAAGATATTGCTCATTTTGAAGAAACCGTTTTGAATGGATTGTATTATTTAATACTATTGTTGATAAGTCAATTAGCCACATGGATTGCATGGTTAGATATAGTGGTTTATATTATGCCTGTTAATTATCTGAAAAAAGCTGCTAGGATAGGACTGGTTATGATATTTCTGAATATCTTGTTGGCATCATTAGACTCTTTTTATTTAAGAGATAGACAATTATCGGAACGCACACAAGATGCCATAAATGTATTGACCATAATTTCACAATTATTGATTCAAATTTCCTTCTTCATCTTGGTTATCAGTTACACAATACGGAACAATGAAGTGGCGTACAATATTCATACTTTGCCATTGGCATTAGTGACAGTGCCCATGATGGCAACTCCATTTGTCTTTTATTTGACGTCAAACTATGCAGAGACGTTACAAAGTTGGTCAGGTTTATTTTACACTTTTGGTCAAATTGTGAGTTCGTCATTGATCTGGGAATGGATCTTTGACATTGAACTGATTTCAAAGAAAGTGGAATTGAATGGTATCGTTGGTAGAGAAATTGAACACTCGTTCACAAGAGGTAGTTCAAACAGTCATATGAATATTAACAAAAATCGCAACAAACACGGTGGTAATTGGTTCAAACTAACAAGGCCTAAAACAGAAGATGTTCGATCCACACAATCAGATGAAGGAGAAGGTTATGAGTTGAATAACGTTTCAATCCCATCATCAAGCGATGAATACTACGATAATGAAGATATCGGAGTTTCTATTGACTCTCGATCAAACATCAGTTTCTCCTTGGATGTCGATTCAGATGAAGTAAGTTCAATAATATCTTCCCGTACTAACTCTTACAATAACAATAACATCCACTATGATGAAATCAATCATTCTGACGCCGTTCAAGTTCAAAATCAAGTTCTTCCAACTTTGTCATTACCCCCAGATTTCGAACCTCATCCAAATTTTAATACTGGTGATTATTGGATAGATGAGAAACGTCATACGCGCCATGATGATCAATAAAGATATATAGATGATTAATGAATTGAACATGACTTTACTCATTGTGCTGTAACGTATCCGTCTTTAATATTGAAAGAAATTCTATGAATAGAGATCTCACACTTCAACCAGTACAACCGTCTTTCATTATGCTCTGCATTTACCTTTGAATCGCTTATATATTAGTTCCTGACCCGTATGCTCTGTTGTTTCGCAATTGACGTAAGATAAGATGAGATAAGGTGTCCCCTTGCAATAATCATATTTCAGTGACCTCTCAACAATCACATTTGCAAATTCTGCATTAACCAGAGCCCAGCACTTTAGCTCCAGATCTTCTAGTACGCTTGAACAGGCGTGAGAGTGCCAGATGTTTTGCCTGTTGAACTTTAAAGTGGAGATAGAAGCCTTTTCCGGTTTCGAAACCCGGTTAATCCGATGGTTGAAGGTAGTGCCGGATCACAAACTGCAGATTTTTCCGGTTTATAAATGGAGGGTTGGCCGAGTGGTCTAAGGCGGTAGACTTAAGATCTACTGGACGCAGTCCGCGCGAGTTCGAACCTCGCATCCTTCATTATTTTTATAAATTTTTGAAAATAAATAAAATTAAAATATGTAGTTTATTTTACTTTATTCATCATAGTTTGGAATGCGAAAGGCAGATTTTTCAGACCAAAAGGTAGAACGTTATATTCCTAATTTTTTCAAAAGAGTATACCGCGCGACACATCTGGGTGTATCATATCAAATCATATGTTTGATTAAATTCCAATAGTTGTTGTAGAAACTGTACCTGATTCCATCATGGGTTCGACTTGGTTTTATTATTTTTTTTTATGCTGCGCGGATACTGTAAAGCTGTTGTTGATAAGTTGTTAGATAATTCTCCTCTGGATTGGGATTTTTATCCCCAAATATCACAATAAGCCATACAATTCAATGATTGGGCCACTTTTCAAGAACTTGTACCGCGAAACGTAGATCTTACACTTCTTCATCGTTTTCTTATTCGATGAAGATGGCGAAATCAACTACCGATTTTGTTGTCAAAAGATATCTGACTTCAAAATTTTCACCATTACATCACTTTGAATTATTTTGCTTCAGACTTTGATAATAACCTTCTCATAAGGCTCAATGTTTTGATTTCTTCTTTCCTGACTTCTAATAGTTTCAACTGCATCAAGCAGCGATTGCTTAATGGATGTTGAGAGACTTCGTAAACTGTCATTGATTAAGCTTATTGGTCGATAGTTTTTTTTTTCATATCATATGCTCAACCCACCGAACGAATCTCTGCATTGTTTCTCTATTCGCACATCAGAAACTGATTTATCGATTATCGAGTCTCATGATCCTCTGGAAATACATATCCATCGTACTACCTTTAAGACACTTTCTCATGACTAACCCCTTTCAGCTCTTTGCTTTTATGATTGATCATGATCCCCACGTTGTCGAAATATGACTTATGGTTTATTTTTGAAGCCTTGGGAGAGAGGGGGGGGAGGGGTGGCATTCAAAAGGTTGATATATTAATTCAGTTGTCTAAGTAGTTTCTTTAGCATTGAGTAGTACCACGAGCAGTTATAGAAAGAACCAAAAGATAAATTTGTAAATATAACACCCCTTTATCAATTGGTTGTTCATATTTGAGATATATCTCATTTTCCTAAGCAAATTAACAAAAAATTCATAAACTACAGAAGTTAAGACCCTCCAACATCAATTTTTCCTAGCTAGAATTCGCTTACAGTAAGTTGTTGAAATTAATGCATAAATCCTATTGACTATACTATATACACGCTATTAAAAAACACTAAATCCCTAATCCAATTAAAAAAAAACCTAAATAATCAACTTATTCTTCTTCAAGCAACCTCTTTGCTTCTTCTTCAACTTCCTCCAACGTTCTGTTTGGCTTAACTACCAACTGGTCATTCTCGTCGATTGTAATCTCAACATTTTCATTGTCTCTGATTTGTCCTCTAATCATCAACTTCGACATTGGATTCAATATGGATCTCTTGATCAATCTGTTCAATGGTCTAGCACCATATAATGGATCATATCCATGCTTAGCTAACCAAAGTTTGGCTTCTTCTGTCAATTCCAAGTGAATTCTTCTATCCAAAAGCCTTTCTTGAATTTCATTAATTCTTATATCAACGATTTTACGTAAGGATTCTTCAGACAACCTATTGAAAACAACAACGTCGTCTAATCTGTTGATGAATTCAGGTGGGTAATGATGTTTCATTACTTCAATGACTTGATTTTGTGTCTCTGTAGAAACTTTACCAGATTTGTTGTTCAACTCCTTGTCGTGTAACAAAAGTTCTTGACCAATGTTGGAAGTCATAACTATAATGGTGTTACGGAAATCGATATGATGACCTTGTGAATCTGTCAACTGACCTTCATCCAAGACTTGTAACAACAATTTGGAAATATCAGGATGAGCCTTTTCGAATTCATCGAATAACACAATAGCATAAGGTTTCCTTCTGATGGCTTCCGTTAATTCACCACCTTCTTCATAACCAACATATGATGGAGGAGCACCAATCAATCTCATCAATGCGTGCTTCTCTTGGAATTCAGACATATCGAATCTGACAATAGCCTTCTCGTCATCAAATAAAAAGTCAGCCAAAGTCTTTGTTAATTCTGTCTTACCAGTACCTGTTGGTCCCAAAAACATAAAAGATGCAATTGGTCTCTTCTCATTGGTCAACCCTGCTCTTTGCAATCTAACAGCATCTGCTATCTTTGTTATGGCCTCATCTTGTCCAACAACTCTACCTCTTAAAGCTTGTTCCATGTACAACAATTTATCCTTTTCACCTGTCATTAAAGACTGAGCTGGAATACCAGTCATTCTTGATATAACTTTAGCAATATCTTCAGATGTAACAGCATCATGCAATAAGTTATCTTGTTTCTTGATTGCACTACCATCCTTAGGAACCAACGCTTCCAATTCAGGGATAGTAGCATACTGTAACTCAGATGCCTTTGCAAAATTACCCTCTCTTCTTGCAACTTCCAAATCATATTTGGCCTTCTCCAAATTCTCTTTAGCATTTTTGATTTTTTCAATCTTTGATTTCTCTTCGTCCCAAACTTTAGTCAATCTTTCCACTTCTTTCTGTTTGACATCAAGTTGTTCTTCAAGTTTGGCTTTCCTCTCCAAAGAAATTGGATCAGTTTCCTTTCTCAAACTTTCCAATTCAATCTTGATAGTCATTATGGACCTTTCTAAATCCAAAATACTGTCTGGTTTTTCTTCATGTTGTAACCTCAAAACACTGCAAGCCTCATCAACCAAATCTATAGATTTGTCTGGATTGAATCTGTCAGAGATATAACGGTTACTGTAAATAGCAGCTGTGACCAATGCGTTATCATTGATTTGAACACCATGGTGAAGCTCATATCTTTCTTTCAAACCTCTCAAGATACTGATAGTGTCTTCCAATGATGGTTCTTGAACTACAATTGGCTGGAATCTTCTAGCCAAAGCAGCATCTTTTTCGATAACTTTGTACTCATCCAATGTAGTAGCACCACAACATTGTAATTGACCTCTGGCTAATGCCGGTTTCAAAAGGTTTGAAGCGTCAATGGAACCCTCCAGCTTACCTAATCCTAACAAGATGTGTAATTCATCGATGAATAAAATGACTTTTCCTTCTTTTTCATTCAACTCCGTCAATACAGACTTTAACCTTTCTTCAAAGTCACCTCTAAACTTAGCACCACTTATCAAAGATCCCAAATCCAAAGCAATTACTTCTTTGTCCTTCATACTCTCTGGGACCTCTCCTCTCACAATTCTTTGTGCTAAACCTTCCAATATTGCAGTTTTACCAGTACCGGCCTTACCGATCAATACCGGATTGTTCTTTGTTCTTCTTGACAATATCTGAATAGTCCTACGAATCTCTTGATCTCTTCCTATGACAGGATCTAGCTTTCCCTCCTTAGCCAATTTTGTCAAATTGGTACCATATTTCTCCAATGCAGGTTCATTGTCAGCTTCCTGTCCAGGGTTCATACCTATTCCACTACCTTGAGGCCCATGGGATGCAAATCTCAACTGCAGCTTATTGATTCCGTTGAATCTGGTCAATTGAGCTTGTCTTGTGAATCTTCTCAGATTGACGGTTGCATCTGTTATCGACAAGGACCTTAAAGGTTGTGTGATTCTCTGCGATGATAATGACCTCACTGATTGTCTACCTAGCAAAGGAAGTTTGCAAGTGTCAGCCAAAAGTTGAGGCTTAATATTGTATGATCTTTGTAACATATTCTTGTGATTATATTTTGAATGTTTGATGACAATTCAATTTTATGTGAATTAAAACACTAGCTCATCTGATGATTAGCCCGGATATAAGTAGTAATTTTTTTATATTTTTTGATTTTTTCTTAGAAAATTCTGGAGAAGACTGGAAGCTTCTTTAACACACAGCTTGGTCCCACTGTCATAAATGACACCTACATCAAAAAGTTTAAAGACAGGCCCAGCATGTCAGTTCCAATTGATGCTACTCACTTGGTGAACCTTAGACTCCCACAGTTGTGATCTTGTTTAACTGTATTTTACTTCTCGAATAGAGTCGATAAATGGGGAAAATCCCTATTATACACTGGTACAGCCCCCAACTTCCCCATACAGCGAGCATAGATAGGTTGCTTTTTTATCTCGTTTCAAATTAATTCTGCACTTAATTTAATTCCTTTGATCTGAAGATACATAGATATAAATCATCAACTTTTAACTGTTTACATCTACTATCAATCTATCAACCAAAATGCATTCTCAAGATTGGTTTTTAGCTGTTTTAGGATTCTTCCTTCCTCCAATTCCTGTTTTGATCAAAAGAGGATTTGCTTCTGCTGATTGTATGTGCATATGAAAGCTTTTTACAATAAATCAAATTACTAACTATGATCATCAACAGTTTGGATAAATATAGCCTTATGTTTATTAGGTTTTCTTCCAGGTTTATTGCACAGTTGGTATATCATTTCCTGTTATCCATATGAATCTGGTTCAACATTGTCTCACGCTAACAGAATTACGCATCCAGGTAACACTAGCGGTGGCGGTTACGGGTCAATTTAATTGAGAAATCCAAGCTAGCTTGCGAATTAATTTAAAACACCTATCAGTAAATAGCGTTGTTGTTGTTGTCCCCATTTTACCATGTTTTTCTTTTGATATAAATTAATGATTGGAGAGCTGAATTTCCACCTTTTTTGAACAATTGTAATGGCTTTATGTGGTAGTACCATGATACCATTTTTCTCTCTCGACATCAAAAATTGAGTAAACTTTTGATTCGCGTCTTGAGTAAACCTCTCTAGTTAACCGCTATAACAGCGTCTTGTGCATAATCAAATGGATAAATCTTGAACTATTGTTCATTACAAATATTTTGCCTCGTTTTACCATTCTTTGAATTGCCATTCGAATGGCACCCAATAGATAAATATCCCTTGCATTCTTGAAGTTGAGGGATAGCACATGTAGATCATGCTATAAACTGTAGCGTCAACTTTTGTAGCTTTCCTATGTTTCTTGCAAGCAAAAAGCTCTGATTTTCCGCTTACAAAAAGAAGGAAAAAAAAAATCAAAAGCTCATCATCAAATCTGAGAATCTGAGTACTTTGCAAGCAACATGGCTTTCGTAGGTGACATAATAGAACACGAGGTGAGGGCTCCAGACCCTATCACATTTCCAAATCAGGCATCTCTGTCTGGCTTCCCAAAAATAGCCAGACAAAAACCCAGTCAGTGGCGATCAAGGTTGAAAGAGAAAGGAATATCATCAATGTCAAACTCACTTAAACTGAAACAAACGGCAGACCATACAGATTATGTAAAAAACAAGGACGGGCTTAATGAGTTCGTCAATAAAGATGATAAAAAACTCAGTTATGAGGGATTATCGGAGGCAGAGAGAATACATCAAGAGAATATTGAATTATTGAGTAGAATGTCAGTAGAAGAAAGAGAAGAGGCAAAAGAAGAGTTGCTAGGTTCTTTAGACCCAGAAGTCCTTCAAATGCTTTTGAACAGAAGCTTGGGACGGGAGGGCCCTGCAACCGCAATGGAAGAAGAAACTGGAGAGTGGTACGGTAGTTCCAAGACAGAAAACTGGGGGAAACCGATGGATGAAGAATCCGTAAATAGAGCTTTGGGGATTAAATCTGAAGAGGAGTTGGATGAGGAAATGAAAAAATTTGCACAGACGAAAAAAGTCACTTTCAAGGAAGAACCTGATCAGTTGCAAGATGAAGAAACTGTTGAAGAAGAAGATGTGGAGTATTTGAATGACTTGATGCCTACACAAGAACAAATAAAAAAATTGGAATCAGAGTCTAATAACGAAATGATTTCGAATGTTCATTTTCCAAAAGCGCCAACAACTGAGATCCCTGACGATTACAAACTTGATTTAGACGATCCCGATTTCAACGAAAAATTGCATGAGAAGTATTTTCCAGACTTACCAAGGGATACAGAGAGTTTGAAATGGATGGAGCCAATTCCAAATACAAAACCTGCAGATGTAATCGAAAGTGTGCAAGAATTGAGGTTCGATTTCAAAGGAAACTTGATAACACCGGAAGAGTCTAGCGATTTACCAACTTATCTTGGGTTACATCATCATGCGGAGCAACCTCAATTACCAGGCTACACTTTATCAGAATTGTCGCATTATGCAAGATCAACATTTAATTCGCAAAGATGCATATCTATTCAAACTATTGGAAGAATATTGCATAAGCTCGGCTTGAATAAATACAATTTCCAGTCTGTTGATGAATCGGATGAGTTGGTGGTACAAGAGGAAGGTGATGATTTAAATGAGAAACTATGGGATTTGGTTGATGAATTGAAGATTTTAGACACTTTAAATGAATTCAGTGATGAATCCAAGGAAAGAAACTTGAGCGTTAGAAATTATTGTATTGAGCTGTTGTGGTTATGGAAGAAAGGGGGTGGTGATAAAAGAAAGAATAAGAAAGCAGACTCTAAGTAATCTAGGTTGGTATAAAAGCCCCAGTATATATAATACATGAGATTTTCTTTCATCAAATTAATTTACAAAGAAAGAAAAAAAAACAGAGAAAAAATTTTCTCAATACAATATGTGATGTCTTTACTTGAGATGTATTCAGTTTGTGTTTATGTGACGGGAAGCTGGTTAACTCTCATTGATCTTCATTAGGCGATATTCATTAATGAGACTTACAAGCTTCTCTTGATCATAAATGATTTGTTTTCCGCATCTTGAGCAATTTTTCAAATGACAAAACCACTCGCATATTCTTAAGTTGACTGACCAAGATTTCTTAAACCGTCAGATTCAATGTGTCCTTATGCGTAAATCAAAATCATCATACCCAACTCACCTGTTCTTTATTGAATGAGAATGTTAAAAACTCTTGTTTTGGCTCGTCATCATTTTAAGCAATTTGTTCATCGGGACCCGTTTTGGGCTCTGATAAACTCTGCCAATTTGATATTCACGACAGCTTGGAAGACAGGTTCTGCGAAAGAATATGGAGGCCAATTTAAGCAATGGAAATTCGTGAATGATTGTTAGAGAATAGATTTGTTTGATAGTTTTTATCAAACTTTGAAACTCTTTTGATGATCATTTGTTCTATTGTGGGCTTTTGAATTCTGGAAGGAGCGTTCAGTCATTGAGGTGGGAAGCAATTCTCATGTTAGATTATCTCATGGCTTGAATGGTTTATTTGGTATGGGTTACAATTGAATAATAATTCTCTACTGTTGACGTGAGGCCCCGAGGAAATTCGGTTTCGCTTGTAAAGTTTCAGCCTAACAAAAATCCATGCGACATTTTACTGATTGCAAATTGCAACCAAGTGGTACTGTGGCAAAAATCCTTGTAGATTACAGTAGAGTTTATTTAGTTGGAGTTTGCTTAGTTGGAGTTTTGCTTAGTTTGAGTTTTGTTTAGTTTGAGTTTAAACTCACTCTTCAGTATTTGTTGCCGTAGAAAACGTGGTAGAGAACTGGTGACAGTGACAAAATGAGAGCTTCTTCTTTTGAAACGAACTAAGCACACTTTACCAAGGAAGGGTATAAAATACCTTGGAAAGAGTCAGTCCAGCGCGTAAGTTTTTAAAAATCGACAAATTCTTTCCTTGTGCATTAAACAGGGATGGGACGCTATCTTTTTAATAAGAAAGAAACGCTATGCAGTATCTCGCATGTTAAAAAGTCTGTTTATATTATCAATTACTCTGAATTCGGTATTTTAAATTACAATTATGGACGCGTTTGCAATGGAAACATTCTTCCTTGAGCATATTTGTTTTGAGGCGCTATCGGAAAAATAGACTACACTTCGAACAGTGACAGTGTCAACTCTCCAATTAATCAGTATAAAGAGCTCTAGCAAGAGAGAAAAAGTGGGTAAAGAGACACAGGCCCACGGCATTCACGGCTCAGACAACCATCGTGATATATTGCTGGTCATGAGTTGGAGAAAGAACAGTAGTCTCAATACTATACTATATTTATATATATATCTCTAAATTTCTCGTGTACTGCGCCCATCCACCTCGAGGATTTGCAAGGTAAGACCGGAATGGCAGTTCCGGATATTAAGATCTTGTGGCAGTGAATTCCTCGAGGAACACAAAAGAAAAAAAAAACTCAAATGTTCTAGAACTGGCGAAAAATTGTTATTTTCAGAAAATTTCATGGGATGCCACATTTGTTTGTATAAGCTTGGACGTATTGTAAGCCAATTAAGAAGCAAACCAGCAAAGAACTGTGAGCGATTGACAAAGACGTAAAATGACAGTGCACAAAATGGTAATGAGCATTACACGGGTTTTGTGCCATAGTGGTAATCAATCAATTGACCCACAGAGTGGAATTCGTACTATGTCAATTATTCATTAACATCTACTAACAGAACAAGCAACTCTAAAAAACCGCATAGCAAGAAACAATGGTCTGGAAGTGAATTATTAAGTCTCATGAGTTTGGACGCCATAATATAGTGTCACCCTTTTTATCGTGTGTTTATTTTATTTTATTTTATTTTATTTTATTTTACGCTATGCGCTTGCATGGTAAAAAATTTCGAGTGTAACAGAGCATGGTTCTCACCTTCCCAATTAGGAAACTTGATAACATACAATATTTACAGATGAGTGTCAGTGCTTTATTTGTGGGCCATTCTACGCGTCTGTAAGCTATAAATGGATAAATGCTAGTAATTTAAACTAACTGGGAGTTCACTATACCCATAACTTGAACGTCAGATACAAGAATTGTAGAATATAAAGAACTTTGTTCTACTAAAGAGTTGTTCACAAAGCTCCGCCTTACGCATTACAATTTCTGTCGTGAGGAAATCTTGGAAAAAAACGCACGACAAACTTATCTCTTTCTCTCTTACTTTTGAAGAATTAGAGTACTTTGAGACAAAGAGTAATGTGCAGGTTCAGTAGTCTTGGCTCAGTTGTGATTTAAAATTTAAAGTGGCGGGTAGTTTACATCTGAAAAATTAAGTGGTAGTAATTGATTGATGAGAATTCCCCACCTTCATCTTCATGGCGCATAAGCATTACTCGATCTGAGATTTCTTACTTGTTTGTTGACTTTTTAACTGATTTCTATTATGTTGTCGTCTCTCACTGAAACAGTCCTTTTGTTTTTTTTCTCGTTATGTCTCACATAACACAAATAACAATAGCATTGTCGCTTTGAGAAAATGGAAAGCAGCTGAAGATCTATTGCAAAGCTGGAATGTCTTTGTTCAGTTGATTTGCTAATGAATTATGTTATATGACAACACTGATTGCTTACTCAGGGTATTATGTTATGAGAAATTCCTCACCAGTGCGCATCTTTTGCACTATTACACACTCCTTTACCCCTGACACGAACCATCAAAAAAAAAGAAAAGAGACGGCTATTGTGTGAGAGCTATTTGGACATAAACAAAAAGAGCAAAAACTCCAAGACGTTCTCTCTTGAAATTCTAATTATATCTGCGTGGTGATTAATTTCATCGGGCCTACTTGTTAAAGTCAGACATCAGTAAAAGCCTCCACTGTAAATTAAAAAACACCATCAAAGCAAGCAAGAAAAGCTTTAAAGTTTTTATTGTAATTTTTTTTTCCTTTGCCTTGAAAGAGATTCAACTCAATCTTAGCTTTATGAAATTCTGAACAACAATAGCTTACGAAATGAAACAGTATTAAATAAGTACAGTATAAAAATCATAATCTTTGGCTCTAACTATGTAGCAGGACCCTTCAATTGAATGTGAATTCATTCCACGCACCAAGCACTAGGGGGCAGTACGAGGATTTCGAGTAAGAGGCAACCCTTAAGGATCATAGTGCAACCATCCTAAAATGGATTTTAATTATCTCTATTATGAATTTTCTAAAAATAGTAATTTATTAATAAATTGCATTTACCACCGAAACTCCTCGAGACTTCCGACCAATCAATCCCATCAAAACAGGTTTACTGCATATCACTGACAGAGTCACTAGTATCACAGGATGAGGGCAATGCTACTAATAACAGAGGAAAAATGTGTAGATCTTGGCAGTTTTGTTTTAATTAAGCACTTTATCGATAACAATTGTAGTACAACATTCTCATGTCTAAACTCCCAGTTGTTTATTGTGATTTGCCACTTCAGCGGAGAGTACCAGAGGATTTGAAGTCAGAATGTGGTATATAGTATCAAGCCGATAGTTGTTATGGATCCATGTACAGTGGGTAGTTCCGAGGGTATGTGCTGAGATGTGGGAAGTGTCGCGACAGTGTGTTTCGTGTTTTTATGCAGCATTCTGTTGACACAGAAAAGAAAAGTTTTTTACTCACAATTAATTTCGGTAAGATTAGAAATTTCTAAGAATCCTTGAGAAAGGAAAATTTTTTCTCAGACACAGAAATATATAAAGGTTTGAAGTTCCCTTAATTTTTAATTCTTTTAATTTTATTCTAATTCTATATATTTCATTCATTAAATAAATAACTCATATACAATGCAATTCAGAAACGTCGTCATCGCTTTAGCCGCTGTTGCCTCAGCCCAAGCTGCCAACACTTCAAACGCTTCAAACGCTTCAAACTCAACCACCTCAGTCTCAACTGGTGCCGCTGCTTCAAACGCTATGGGTGCTGGTGTCTTAGGTGCTGCTGTTGCCGCTGGTGTTGCTTTCTTGTTCTAAGAAATTGATATTTTAATAATTACAATACATTACATTGTTTGACTTTAATTATATATAAAATTTGTTAGATTCAGGAAAAAATAGTTCATAGTGAATATTAGGTGTTTTAATTCAGATATAATAATTAATATTATAGATTTTTTTACT
>PPKU02000085.1:0-54446 GCA_003706265.2 Nakazawaea holstii | reverse complement strand
TAATAGTATATGGCCAAAAAAAAAAAAAAAGCAAAACACATAAGTCATGATAAAACACAAACACAATGATGACACCGGACCTTACAAAATGGTCATGATAAATAATTAATGATTTGCAAATTGTCAATATAAAGACATAAATTGCAAAAAGGCAAAAGTAGCTAATGATTTTAGCTCTGTGTAGTGGTAAAAATTAGTTTTATGGAGAGTCAGCATCCAAGACACAACCGTGAGATGCATCAGAGACCAATTTAGAATATTTGGCCAATGTTCCTCTAGTGTATCTTGGAGGAGGTCTAACCCAATTCTTTCTTCTAATGGCCAATTCTTCTTCACTAACAGTTAAATCAATTCTGTTATTTTCGACATCGATAATGATTTCATCACCATCTTGAACCAAACCAATTGGACCACCTTCTGCGGCTTCTGGAACGATATGTCCTATAAGGAAACCATGGGATCCACCGGAAAATCTACCATCGGTTAAAAGGGCAACATCTTGACCTAATCCATAACCCATGATGGCAGAAGATGGTTTCAACATTTCAGGCATACCTGGACCACCTTTTGGACCTTCATATCTAATGATAACAGCGGTCTTTTCACCTTTTTTAATCTCACCTTTTTCCAATGCAACAAAGAAATCATCCTCTTCTTCAAATACTTTAGCTTTACCTTTGAAATAAACACCCTCTTTACCAGTGATTTTTCCCAAGGCACCACCTGGAGCTAATGAACCTTTCAAGACTTGTAAATGACCAGTTTTCTTGATTGGGTTAGAAACTGGATAAATAATATCACCATCAATTGGTAAATCTGGAGCTGATTTAACATTTTCAGCCAAAGTTTTACCAGTAACACTTATTGTGGAACCGTCAATTAAACCTTCTTTTAATAAATATTTCATAACGGACTGAGTACCACCTTGTTTTTGTAAATCAGCCATAACGTATTTACCAGAAGGTTTGAAATTACCCAAGAATGGAGTACGATCACTAATTCTTTGGAAATCATCAATGGTTAATTTGACACCTGCACTATGGGCAATGGCAATCATATGTAATACAGCATTTGTAGAACCACCAGTGGCTATGACATAAGTGATTGCATTTTCAAAAGCAGTCTTGGTCATGATATCTCTTGGTAAAATACCAGTTTCCATTAAATGTTTCATGGCAAATCCAATGTTATCACATTCATCTTGCTTTTCCTTGGAAACAGCGGTAAAAGATGAAGAGTTTGGCATTGTCATACCCATGACTTCAGCAACAGAAGCCATGGTGTTGGCAGTATACATACCACCACAAGCACCAGCACCTGGACAAGCATGTTGTTTAATATCTTCAAATTCAGCAGCATTGATTTGTTTATCCAAAAATTGACCATAAGATTGAAATGCCGAAACGACATCAAGAGTTGGAGGTAAAGAGCCACATGTAGAATTACCAGGTAAGATGGTACCACCATAAACCATGATTGAAGGTCTATTATGTCTAGCAAATGCTATCAAGACACCAGGCATATTCTTATCACATGATGGAATACCAATGTTGGCATCATAATGTTGACCCATCATGATAGTTTCAAAAGAATCAGCAATGATTTCTCTTGATTGTAAAGAATATCTCATACCTTTGGTACCCATTGATATACCATCAGAAACACCAATGGTGTTAAATTGCATAGCTTTTAAACCAGCTTTTTCAACAGATGCACTACATCTATTGTTGAATTCCAACAAGTGCATATTACATGGATTACCACTCCACCAAACGGAACCGACACCAACTTGACCTTTGGCGAAATCTTCTGTTTTGAAACCAGTTGCGTATAACATGGCCTGGGAAGCAGGTTGTGAAGCTTCTTCAGTGATGATGTGAGAATACTTGTTGAATCTTTTCTTTTCCAACAATGAACAAGTTGATGAGAGGGACCTGACATTTTTCAATGTCTTGGTCTTTTGTAAAACACTAATCATTGTGGTATGGTATAGTAGTGATAAGGTATACTAGTATGACTCCAATCTAACAGCTACTGAAAAATGGAAAAATCACGAAAATTTTTTTTCTCCTTCAGTTCGGTTTGGAAACCGTTTACAGGCCCGGAACAGAAATGGGCAGCGAGCGGCCAACGGGCCAATCAGCGGCCGCCAAATGGTCAGACAGAGACAGCCCCTATCTCTATATACAGACAGCCCCTGTATAACGAGACAGCCCCTGTTCTAAATAGTTTTTGGTTTAGTTTTTTTTTTTGGGCAAAGAGCAGTGGCGTGTGATTGGTATTTGTATATCAAGCAAGTACAATTATACATCATGGGAGGAGCATTCCAAGAGAAGAAATTCAGATCTAAGAAGTCACAAGTGGAGTATGAAAAGACATTTGTAGGATGGTATCAAAAGATGTTGAAACGTAACTCGTTTGTATTCTTAGGTATACCCATGATTGGATCCGTTGTCCTTGGATCAATATTATTATCAAATTTCACCGCGATACGGTACGAACAAAGAGATGCCAAAGTGCAAGAATTGGATGAATCTGATATGTTAGCCTTGGCAAATAATAAAAAGAGGAAAGTTGATTTGAAAGAGGAATTTTATAAATTACAAGGAATGAATGATGAGATGGAAGATTGGCAACAAAAGAGAGTTCCAAGGTTGAAAGGTGAAACCGATGGAGTCTTCAGATGATCATTGCCATCACTATCTTGACAAATGCATATAGTAACTATTCAATATAACGAATTTTAATGATTATGATTATATCTCTACTACATCTCTACATCTCACCAGCAGAGATAAAAAAAAATTAATTTTTATTTATAAAAAATTTTCCACACTATCTTATAAAACTCATCTCTATACAAAACAACAAGATGGTTTCCTTTTCTTGTGAAGTTTGCAATGACACCGTGATAAAGAAGAAACTCGACCAACACACTAGACAATGTCATGGAGCTTATTTCTCATGTATAGATTGTTCAACGACATTTTCCGGTTTTGAATATAGAAATCATACCCAATGTATTTCAGAAGCTGAAAAATATGAAAAATCATTGTATAAAGGTAAGAAACAACAACAACAACAGGTGAAGCCAAAACCAGTTGAAGATAAAGTTAAACTGGTTAAACTGGTGGTTGAAGAGAAGAAGAAGCCAAAAGTTAAGAAGGAGTCAAAGAAAGCTAATGATTTTGGTAATTATTATAAAGAGGGTGAATCATTGTACAAGATTATAAAGAAAATATCTAAAGATAACAAAAAAAGTACAAAGGAATTACTTAAAGATTTTAAGTTGGTTAAAGATGGTGAGAATTATGTATTAAAGTTATAGATGTAGCAAGCGGTAATTAAATTTAAGATTATATCTATTTATTTATTTTGGTAATCCAGTTTTCAAATCAATCAAGGATTCTTCAGTAACTTGTGGACCTTCACCTATCTCGGTCAAGATTACTCTTGAAATGCCTTTATATAAATCATCAAAATTCTTTAAAATAGGTTCGTCAGATTTAAATAAATTTGACTTGTCTAATGAATCCCAACCAATTTCCACTTTAGATAAAACTTGATGAATTAAACCTAAAACTTTTGATTCATTTTCTTGTAAATAATAAATCACAGCATTTGGTCCAGCGTCGAACGTGTATGCTGCTATCAATTCACCTTCCCTTTCATTCAAATAATTGATCAATTTAATAATTCTCTTGGATGTATCATTTAAGTAAAAAATTGGTGGATATGAATCTAAGCAAACTGCATGGAACGAATTAGAATCTTTCATTGTCAACTCGGCAAATTTGGCAAAATCCTTTTTGGCAATTGCCTCTTTCATCTCTATAAATCTCTTTGGTACAACATTGGTAATACGATGTTGAAACAAATCTGAAGTCTTTACAGTTAATTGCATCCCACTTGTCGATGGAACATCCTTCTTATCATCACTAACCACTAAGATACACAGCTTCATCGAAGGCCAATGTTCCCTTGGTGCTACTTCAACGGCTTTAGAATCTTCTCCATTGCTCAATTCTCCCATTTCCCATGCAACAAATCCTCCAAATAATGATCTACAAGCGGAACCTGATCCCATACGGGCGATTTTCGATAATTCTGATGCATCTTGTGGTAATTGGTACAATGTGGCAATTGAATGGATCAATGCTGCAAACCCAGCTGCCGATGATGCTAAACCAGCAGCGGTGGGAAAATTATTTTCACTAATGATCCTTAATTTCCATTCACTAAATTTAGGTAATGATGAATTTTGTAATTCTAAATCACGTCTATACTGTCTCAATTTTGCAAGACACATGACACTTCTCTCCGAGTCAATTGGATGCAGTTCTCCATTCAAAAATAATTCATCTCTGGTGTATGATTCACTAGTGGATGCAGTGGTTAAAGTTCTCAAATCCTTTTGTGATAATGTTACACTGATTGATGAATTCGTTGGTAAATTCAAAGTCTTGTCTCTTTTACCCCAGTATTTCAAAGTGGCTATATTGACAGGCGCTGTCGAGGAAGATGCGTAGATACTCATCATATATTTATATAGAGTTATTATAGATGTAATCCTTTCTCAATTGAATTGGTGATGAATTTTTCAAGGAAAAAAAAACATAACACACACAAAAACAATCGTTTAGAAAATTTCTAACCGCGTAAAGATGATAAAAAGCATATATATATTCATATAACTATACATATTACATCAACATTGTACAATTTCAAATCTTTATTACATCTTCATCATCATTGACAGATTTTGAATTTGAATTTGAATTTCGAATATCTTGGAATTCATTTTGTTGAATATAATTTCTTAAGAATAATGTCACAATTTTTGAACTTTCCAAATTTTATATGAAAAAGGGGAAAGTTTTTAAAAAAAACACAAAACGATAAAACACAACATCATCATTTAATTCTTTTGGTTATGAATGATGTGATAACAATGGGATTGACAAAAAAGAAACACACAAAGACAAAAGACAAACAAATCAAAAACAGTTATAATTCAAGAGTTATCAAAAAAAAAAGTTAAAAACACAAAGACACAAAAACACATACAATATGTTGTTGAAAAAAACCAAAGGGCAGTAGAGATAGAGGAAACAAACAAACAAAAACAAACAGAGGAAAAGCAGACAGTAATAATAATATTAACACAACAATAGATTTTTTTTTTCTTTCTTCCATTTTAAACTCTGGTCCATTTCCAAATTCTAGCTTTACAATCACCACTACCTGTAGCAAAATAACCTCCGTTACCTGAACTGCTCATGGCACTAACACTAACACTGATGACTGAATTTCTATGACCTTGTAACATTAATAATGGATCACCGGTCAGTTTATCCCAAATGATAACACCTCTATCTTTGGAACCTGACAAGATAAATTGATTATCAGGAGTGGCACAAACACTCAATACAAAATCCTTGTGACCAACATAGGTAACTTCACATGTGGAAGATTGCTTTGTTGTATCGTTATTTGTCAATTTATTTAAAGACCATAATTTAACAGTTCTATCCAATGAACCAGATGTGATTTCCTTACCATCATGGGTAAATGTTACGGAATAAACTGAATCCTTATGACCATTACCATTTTCATTTTCAGGATCTAATCTTTCCACAAGAAATCCAGTTGATGCATCCCAAACACGAACAGTTCTATCCAATGAACCAGCAGCAACCAATTTACCATCTGGAGATACAGCCACTGTGGTGACACCATCTTCAATTGATAAAGTTAAAGCACATTGTGATGAAACTAAATCCCATATACGTACAGTGCGATCCCCGGAACCGGAAACTAATTTAGAACCATCTGGGAAGAAATCTAAGGAATAAATATCTTGTTCATGACCTTTCAACACTTTAACTATTGTTCTTGTTGCTAAATCCCAAATTCTAATCAATTTATCCTCGGCACCTGTGGCTAAGAATTTACCATCTGGTGAAAAGCAAACAGATCTAATATATAAATCACCTGAATCAGTTTGATAATTAGTTGTTGTGGTACCATCACTATTTGTTGTAGTTTGAGATGCGGAGTCATCACTCAATCTAGCAACTAATTCACCGGTTTCAACGCCAAAGACTTGAGTAACTTTATTACAGCCAGTTGCCAAGAATTTACCATCTTTACTAAATCTAACACAACAAACTACTGAAGAATGATCTAATGAATGGACAAGATCGATATCAATTTTCTTTCTCAATTGTGGATTGAACAAGACGTAATAATCATTTGCCTGTCTCTTAAATTGAGGTGATACCGTGGCAGAATCCAAATCTTGTAAAAATTGTGGAATTTCCTTATTATGCTGGGATACCAATGCTTGTGATTGTTGAGAAGCTGATGGAACCAATGGAGTAGCAACTGCAGCTTGTTGTTGTTGTTGTTGTGGGATTAAAGCTGCTGATGATGAAGAATTTTCAACTTTTGGTGTAGAACCATTAGCATAATTCAGTGGAGTGGAACCATTTGGAGAAGATTGGTTTGGGGGTGGTGGAGGTAATTGTTGCTGTGCTTGTTGAGGTTGAGTTAATTGTGGAGGAGGTAGTTGTTGTGGAGTTTGTGGGTAATATTTTTTACCATTATTTTGAACTTGAGTTTGTGGAGGTGGAGGAGATTGCTGCTTGGAATGAGTTGGAGGAGGTAATTGTTGAGCAATACTGGAAGGTCTATCAGCCAATTGTTGTTGTTGTTGTTGCTGTTGTTGTTGTACCTGTTGTACTTGTTGTTGTTGCTGTTGTTGTTGAGCTATTATTCTATCTCTATTTGCAATTTCTTGTTTTAAACGCAAAATTTCCTCTTCATAAGCTTCTTTAATCTTACGATGGGCCATTTCTAATTCATACACGGTGTTTCTAATATTTGCCAATTCTTGATTTTGTTGATTGAATTTCAAATCAACTTCATCTTGATGAGTCTTGTAAATAGAAGTTTCACTTGATAAATTTTCAAACTCTTTTCTAACCCCATCTAATAAATCGGACAATCTCATTTGGGAGGCAGCATGGGGGTTTACCGAAGAATTACTATTCAAAGATCTTTGTTGATAAGCCATGATGATTAATGATGATGAAGATATATGATGATGATGAAGAAGAAGATTATCTCATATAATGGGAAGTATTGTATATCAATATGAGTTCAAGATGAATTTTTGTTTATTTTAATTTTTTTCTCTGTGTTTTTTTTCTTCTTCTTCTTGTTTTTTTGTCGCTTTTGTTTTTTGTGTTTTTTGTTTTTTTCCGTTCAATTAGAAATGGATACGTTGATAGATAGATACAGAGGTGTTGGATGATGGGATTACTGGGTGACACTGTATAGGGCTGTGTGGTATTGAGATTGCTAGGTATTGGAGAGAGACAGATGGAAATAGAGATATGTGTAGTTGGGTAGTCGATGAATATGTAGGAGCATGGGGACCGGATACCGGAGTCCAGGTACGACGATGTAGACTAAACTTGGAACAGCTGTAATAATAATAAAATTAAGCCGCACTAGTTGTCGTTGGTTGGGCGCTTTGCTTTTTTTCTATTTGCAATTCAATTTAGTTCAGTTCGATTGGATTCGATTCAATTCAATGCAAGTGCCAAGTAACACCACATATTAAGTATATGTAGATATAGATAGATATCACTATCTGAGATTAATATACAGAGACAACCAATCAACAATTTGAATGATCCAATGATGTATTGACTACTCACTTGATCGTTGTTGTTGTTGATGATGTGATTGATAAATTGCTACTCTTTTTCTTTGTCAATGATTGCCGGGTTACCCGGCTTCTCTCTTATTATTCTGCCCGCCACCGCCCCTGTTATGTATTGACACGTGGCGTGCACAGACAATGACAGACAACTTTCAAAATTGATAACTGAGTACACGATGATAATGCTATTATTTAAAATTACCACAAAACAAGAACAAGAAGGAGAAGGAGTGTAAAACACATAACCAAGATGTCAGACTTAGATGATGACTTTATGCAAATGTCTGAAGATGAAGATGACTTCTCATTCGAGTATGACGATGACGATGATGATGATCACGAAATTCAGGACGAACTGATGGAAGATGCAATCAGTAACAAGGATAACAGTGATTTCTCATCTAATGATCATCATAATACTAAAAATGATTTGGATATTGAATCTTTATATTATACTGCAAAGGCCACAAAGGAGGAGAATGTACAGCGGGCAATAGAACAATTCAATACCATAATAGCATTTGATACCACCCAAGTTGATCAATCGAGTTTGGAATATATCTTCAAATCCATAAAACAAGTTTTAAAATTATACTATCATTTAGGTCAATTTGATCAATTGATGTCCAATTTACCCAGTTTATTCCATATATTACCCAAATTATCAAATAAATCATATGGAGAAGAATCCATAAATAGATTGATTTCCCATTACGATAAACCGAAATCAAATAATGAATTCTTGATCAAATTCTTGGATAGAACTATACAAGGGGTTATTGATAGTTATAAACAAGATAATTTACCCAATAATAGATTAATACCACAGGATAGATTATGGTTAAAACTCAATTTGAAGAAATCAAACTTGTTGATACGAAATAATCAAGTTTCCGATGCATTGGAATTGTTATCATCATTACAAGAAATTTGTGAAAATTCAACAGAGAATATTAAAGGTTCATACATGTTGGAGATTATAGCTTTACAAATTCAATTATATTCAGAATTGCCAAACTCCTTCTCCCTATTAAAAGAGTTGTATAATAAATCTTTCCAAATCAATTCTGCTGTACCGCATCCAAAGATAATGGGGGTTATTAATGAATGTGGTGGAGAAATATTGATGAAACAATCAAATTATACAAAAGCCTCAAATGAATTTTATGAAAGTTTTAAAAACTATGATGAACTGGGTGATGATAAGAGAATATTAATTTTGAAAAGATTGATGATTTCCAATATGTTGAGTGAAAGTGAAATTAATCCATTCCATTCAAAAGAATTTCAAAGTTTTGTCAAATTAGATGAAATACAAATATTTCTGAAATTATACAACTCATTTTCAAATGTTGACATTGACCAATTCAATTCTTTAATTGAACAAAATACAAATGAAAAAGGTTTAATATTCAACGATTTGTTTTTAACAACTTATATTGAAGAATTAAAATCAATTATACAAATCAAGACAATTATTAAATTGACAAAATATTATAGCAAATTGGAATTGTCTCATCTTTGTGAAATCTTACATTGTGATTTGAAAACTTGTCAAACTCATTTATTAAAATTGATTTCATCGGGGAAAATGGTTAATTTGAAAATTGATTTTGTTGACAACGTTGTTGAAATAAAAGATTCCAACGAGGAAATAACAAGAATAATGCCTAACATTGATGTGGATGACATTATTGACAATTTGAAGAAAAATTCCCTGGTTGAAGAAGAGCAAGTTTTAGATAATGATGGTGATCATTCAATGGGTGGCCAACCAATCCCTCAACAACAGCAACAACAACCTTCTGAATTAGAACTCACCAGACAACGACCAGATTATATCAAATTGACAAATAAAATGATGTCTAGTTTGAACCTGTTATTAGGAAGTATCAATCACATTACTACAAGAGATAGTGATGATCATTTGAAAGATGTTGCAATACATATTGTCAAATTACAATCGGTTTTACAAGATTGGTTAAACATTATACAAAAATCATTACCAATCAAGACCGCGGATAAACTTTCACAAATAGAACAGGTTAAATTGGAACAACAACAGCAACAACAGGAAAGTAATATCAATGACATCAATCCATCACATAATGAAGTTGAGCAAGAAACGCTAATGGGAGAATTGACATTGGAAAAATTTGGTACAGATGCGAACAACAACATTAACAACAATAACCTTGATGACAGTGTGCAAATTTTTACTAAAAATGATTCAATACGGTATTTGATGAAATCTATAAATTCGTATCAGGATAAATTGATGGCTTATTATGATGGTAAACTGAATTTTGCTATAAACATGTTGAAAAGGTATGAAGAGATGACATAACAAGGATTATAGTTATATACTGAACAAAATTACAAAATCAATTAGTCACTATTTATCTTTATCCACAATTTCAAACTATAACAGGCACATCACTGCTTCTTTTCAGCTCTATCTGAACTTTATGCACTGTAGTGTAGGAGTGTTTCCAGTTGAAAACCATTCTAGTATTGAAAAAAAAGGCAACAAGACAAAGAAACAACTCCCAATTAGTAAGTCAGTGAATGAGTGACAATTGGTCTGGGCGTGATTCAATTGGACCATACATCCATATATTGAATAGACCTATACAGTTGCACACTTTGGGTATATGTAACATAAATTAACATTTGTGTTGAGTTTATAGTAATGCGGCAATCAATACAGAGCCCATTTGGATTATGGTATCGTATAAGAAGGATGTATCAAATAACTCCCAGTTATGGTGACCTATTCTTAAATTTGACTTGATATATTTTGTTTGGGATCTATGCAAGTCAGCCGAGATGAAGAAATCATCATTTCATCTTCGTGACGAATTCTGAAATTCAACGAATAGAATGGCATGAGGTACAGAGTCTCATTATAAGCATTGAACAGAGTGTGAAGCTGAATTGATATTTTTTCAAATGCATTTATGTAAATATCAACTCATTTGAAACACCTCAACAGCTCAAAACCATCATTTGTCCTATGTTGAAAACCTCAATGATAATGTTTGCTTTGAATTAAGATACCTCTTCAATGCAGACTCATTCTTACTTTCTCCCATTGACTGTTGTAACTGATTGATTTTTGAAGCTATTTTTACAACATGAGTTTTTCATTATTGGTTTTAAATTATTGACAACAAGATTGATCGAAATGAAATCTGGGAAATGTGCTATGTTTGCAGAAAGAGAGAAAATCGTAGAACCTCAAAAATGAGTCAACATCAACAAAAATGTTTTGGCCAAAGTTCATCTCCTATTGTGGAATAAGTATGTATCCACCCTTATGAAGAACTAAAAAGGTTTTCAAAATTGGTCAAAGAATTCTTCCCAACTCGTGTATTGTATGCCAGCTTTCTCCTGAATCAAATCGATATCTCTATATTCCCGACGTGTTCATCTGAAAAGAGAAGTATGAGAAAACGCCACATAAGGAAGCTTTACATACAAAACACTTTTCTGGAGATCGAGCATATATTTACCTTTTACCTTTTTGAACTGAAGGATCCAAACTTGAAAATTATCATTCATTTACTAATTCGGAGTAAAGTGTAACTGATCCTCAATTAGGCTCTCGAGCGAAAAAGATGTAATTCTAAAATTGTGCAACATTGTCTTGAAATGACAATATAACTACAAGCCGACTTCAGACATTTTTTTTTATTTTTAAGACCGTGCATGCTTTCGATGTCTTACCCTATTTATTATTCATTTTTCATTTTACATGGCATCAAAGCTCACTCTACTGAGGTAAATTTCATACTAAACCCCAACTAAGTATGTGAGACACCTTAAGGTTGCTGATATTGAGAAACTTGAGTTCGTTCAATAAGCAATTTTGGGCCAATGCTAGTGCAGCATTATTCGAGTAATTCGTACATTTTTACCAGTTTTAGGCAAATGAGCCTATACCGTTACCGTAATTTGATTAAGGATAAGAAAAAGAATTGCTTTGTAGTTGATTGTGGTATGAAGCTATAGTAAATTGGATAGGAAGAATCATCGAATGCCTTCTCGGAGCAGGCATAATGAACTGTAGTATATTACTATATGTAAAGATATTCAGCAACTTTTGTTGAACAATAGAGAAAACGGACCATTTTGACCAGTTGGACAAAATAAGACACATAACTAATACCGATTGGTAATTTTCGTTATGTCCATTACAGTGTTTTTACAAATACTGTTTGAAGAATGATAATGGCGTTTTGACCATTCAAGGGGATCTCATTTTTTTTTTTCGAGTAGAAAAATATTTCACAAGAGGTTGCAACTGATTGTACCAAAAGAGAAAATCCGAACTCAAGGCCAAATGACAGATTGGGATAATATATCGCTTTGACTATTTTGGATGGTTCAGTCCAAATCACTCATTTACACGAATGTGGAACCGAGGAATCTAATATGTCTCAAAAGTTTTTTTCCGACAATTTTATGGGTAAGATTTTCAAACCCAGATTCTGAATAAAAACGTATTATTTGTAAATAATAGAGTTACTGAAGGTGAGACACAAGAGTTCAAGTTGAAAGAATGATCAAGACAACACTAAGAATACCACCAAAAGAACTTGGTTCCTTGTGTTTCCAACTTTGAACTTTGTGTCTGTCAAACATTTTGATCTTCTCACTCAGATATGTCTTTATAAGTACCAAGAACTCTTCCTTACAACATCGAGTACAATGAATCAGCAACTCTCGTGGGAACAATGAAGTCCTTTAAACCACTTTTATTATTGAATGCACTTTTTAATTGCATCTCAACAGGATACGGGAACCAAATAGATGAAGCATATGGCTGTTCAATTTCATCCACCCCAACAGATAGAGGTCTCAAAGCCAAATTCTATCCATATGTGCTTGGTGCGGCTGATGACCAAAAAGCTTCTTTCATGGCTGAGGGCTATAAAACAAGAAGTGTAGAAGCAACAGCTACTGGAATTTCGCATCCAAATATTTACGGACGCGGTAAAACTAATGATGTCAATGCAGTAGGGGAAATATATGGGCACGAGACTACTCTCGCTCATTACATGATTGAACTAACGGGGTATTTCAGTCCACCTACCAGTGGATTCTACACCATTGAATCGCCACATGTGGATGATGATGTCATGGTATTCTTTGGGTCTGATTCGGCTTTTGAATGTTGTGATTCCTCTACTTCTTCAAGTAATGCTTCCAGTAATTACAATATATACAACATGCTCGATCGTACTGAAAGCACATCGACTATTTACTTTCAAAAGGGGTTCTATTACCCTCTTAGAGTGGTGTTTGCAAACAATGGTGGACCATCAACACTCGAGTTAGATCTCATCGACCCTAATGGAAAAAATCTCACTGAATATTCTGATAATTTCTACCAGTTTGCTGATGATGAAAGTTCTAGCGCTTGCCCTGGAACAACTATTTATGAGCCTACGACTACAACTTCAAAACCCTGGACAAACACTTACACCACCACTTTCACTACTACTGGATCAGACGGTGAAGTGACTATTGAAGTTGAAACTCCGTATCATACTACCACTACAACCAAACCATGGAGTGGATCTGGCATAACTACAACAACTACAACTGGATCAGACGGCGAGATAATTGTTGAAGTCGAAACTCCGTATGTGACAACCACAACTACTGAACCATGGACTGGGTCTGGAACAACGACAACAACTACAACTGGGTCGAATGGTGAAGTAACTGTTGAAGTTGAGACCCCGTATCATATCACTTCAACAACTACTGTCCCAGCTCCTTTTGATTCCACATTCACATCGTCAGGACCAAGTGGTCCAGTTGTTGTTATTGATTCAAAGACTCCTTCAGGCTCTTTGTACGTTACTCCAACAACTATCATCCCAGGTCCTTCTGATTCCACTTTCACATCGTCAGGACCAAGTGGTCCAGTTGTCGTTATTGAGTCAAAGACTTCGTCATACAGTACTCCAACAATAACTACTGGATGGACAGGTTCAAGCATTGTCACCACCCTTGTTTCAAATCCATCAGGATCAGGATCAATATACGAGGTTTTAACACCTGCTTCAATAATCACCACTAATGTACCATGGACTGAAACTACAACCCCAATCTCCACTTTCACCAGCAATGGTATTATATATGTCGAGTGCAAGACTCCTTATTCAACAATCACTACTGCATGGACAGGATCAAATACTTTGACAAGTCTTGTTTCAAATCCAACTGGACCAGGGTCAATATATGAGGTTTTAACTCCATCTCAAGGTGTTTCATCGACTACAATCACTGTTATCAAACCTTGTACTGGTCAACAAACGACAACTTACACCACCACAGCTGGATGCACTGTTGCTGTTGTTGTTGAAAACCCTAAAGTTACAGCCACTACCACAATCACGGATTGCAATTGCACTGATGACAAGGCTAAGACTCTGTTGGCTAGTGGTGGCAATATCACTACTTTGCTGTCTACTACAGCAGATACTACAACACCAGTGCCAGAAGCAGTTTTCCAAGGTGGTGCTACTACATTAACTAGATGGTCTTTGACCCTTGTTTCTTCGGTCATGCTTGTTCTCATGATTTGAGATGCCCTTTCTTCTTTTATATCTCCTTTTAAAATTTCGACATACAAATCCGGTACCCTATGAGGTCTTTCATATTCTCATTGATCTCTTGAATCTGATGGTTTATAATGAGGATGATTGTCTTGATGACATCGAAATCTTCATATCAGACTTTTTAGAATTTTTCTAGTTAAACTTTCGACTTCTTATCATTTGCTTTACTTTTCTTTCATTAATGATACTTTTTCCATCTTGAAGCGTACAGATGTAGCTAAACAATCTTTTAATCAACAGACTGAGTTGATAGATGGATAGCTATAGGTGAGAATTCAATTTGTAGCTCGAACAAACGATGCGTTGTAGTCTTCCATATGGCGTCAATCTTTACAATTGATTCCTCTTGTTCCATCTGAACTCCTTTAGAAAAGAAAAATGATGAAAAAAAAAAGTTGCACAAAAAACAAAAGAGAGAGCAACAATTTGTTAATATTGCCATTGAATAATATCAAACAGTTTTGCTAAGTTTATAGAACATCACTAAGATGTCTGATTCCAATGCACTGACAGAAAAGGAGTAAGTTACTAATAATCACCATATCCAATTTATTCGGGGAAATCAACTACCCCCGGAATTCAATGGAATAATACTAACCAATAATGTGATAACAGCAACGATGGTCAAATACCTCAAATCCGTGTTGTCTCTCAACTGGATCAGAACTCCATTGACCAACAACAAACACCAAAGAAATTGAATGCATCGTTGTTAAGATTGAAATTACTAGAATCATTGAGAAACAATGATCAACAGAAATTGACACTGTTTTTCGAAGAAGCGAAAGATGGATTGAATTCTTCTGATCCACAAATTTCAGACGTTATCAGATTGATTTTACATTATGCAGTACAAGTAGCTCCTTTATCTATGGTTCAATTCATCGTTACACAGAAATTTGTCGATGATATCAATGCTCAAGATGCCGATGGTAATACTCCATTACATTTGGCAGCACATTCTTCTCGTTATGAAATTGTCAATTATTTGATGAATTTGCCAACTATCAATGACTGTATAGTCAATTATGCTGGGAAGCAAGCAATGGAGCTTACTTCTGATTTGGGGATCATACAATTGATGTCAGATTTGAGAACGAAATTTGTTGAACTGAATTCTAATGAATTGAGAAAGGCGTTTGAATCGAGAAATTTTGACCAATTGGCCTTATTATTATCAAGTCAAAGAGTTAATGAATTATTAGATATCAATGGTACTGATCCCATTACTGGAGATGGCGTGTTACATGAATTTGTTAGAAAAGATGATTTACCAATGTGTAAATTTATCTTGGAACATGGTGGTGATCCATTTAAGAGAAATATACAGGGGAAATTACCTGTGGATTTGGCAAGTTCTTCTGCAATGAAAAAATTGTTAAAGGACAGTTCTAAAGAGCAATCGATTATTGATCCAATGGGTAATGGTTCCAGTATAACGGATCAACCTCCAACTTATAAAGGTTTCTTGAAAAAATGGACTAATTTCGCTGGCGGTTACAAATTGAGATGGTTTGTATTGGATGTTGATGGAAGATTATCTTATTATAAATCTCCAAATGATATCAATAAGAATTGTAGAGGTGCTATTAATTTGATGAATGCAAGATTGAAAATGGATAGTTCTGAAAAATCCAAATTTGAAATTGAAATTCCATCAACAACAGGAACTTCAATTAAATGGCATTTGAAATCAAATCATTACATTGAGCTGAATAGATGGGTTTGGTTTTTACAAAATGCCATCAGATATACTAAGGATTTACACAGACAACAACAACAACAACAACTTGGTGCTGGTGGTGGTAATTCCGCAACAAAGCAACAAATTCAAAATCTGAGAAATAGAGAAAGTTTTGATATGAGTAGGAAAAATGACACCTCCAATGTGAACCAATCACTGAAAACTCATCAAAGGGCTTTCTCTGGTGGCTCTGCCATTTCTGTTTCTTCAATTTCAGATACAGATTCAGATCTGGAAATTATTAAAAAGAAATCAAGAGTTAAGAAATTGAAAAGCAAATTGACTCCAGGTGGTAGTAATTCTAGTAATAAGAAGCTGTTGGAAGAAATTGATGAAAATAATAGACTTAGAGTCAATAAGCATTTGGGTCGACAATCAACTAATTCCAGTTTAAGATCTAGTTCAATTGCTAATTCAATAAAATCATCATCACCATCGGGAAATTTCTTATCAACAGGTACGGACCCTATGGGAGATGAATCAGATTTAGATGATGACGATGAACAAGAAGTTGATCAAGAAACTGGTGATGTAATTGAAAAAAAATCGGGACCACACGGATCTCATGTCACTGTTTTACAAAACAACTTAAAAATTGAAGTTTCCAGTTTGAAAGAATTTATACAAAATTCAGCCACATCATCACCAGAAGATGTTATAATCGTATCAACTAATACCTTGACACAAATTGAAACACTTTTAAATGAATTGAAACAGGTCTTGGACCAAAGAGATGAGAAAATTCAGAAAAGATTGAGCAGACAAAAAGAAGTGTCCACCCTTTGGGAAAATTCTATTAAATCATTAGAATTTGAAATGAGAGAACGTGAACAAAAAATAATTGCATTGGAAGATAAACAAAATCATTTGAAAAAAATTCTTAAGCATAAATTCAATATAGGTACATCTGGTAATGTACAACTGTCAGGTACTGATGATAACACCAACGTTATAACTAAAGATGGTTCTGAAGGTTCTTCCAACACTGTTGTTAAAGATGAAGAGCTTGCTAAATTCTTGGAGGAAGACGATGAAGATAGTGAAGATGAATTCTTTGATGCCGATGGTGGAGACGCTGCTGCATACAGCGCGGCACCACCACCACTGTCAACAACTGTAGGGTCTGCGTCAAGAGAAAATGATGATGATCAAAGTGAAGCAACACTTGCCGATTCAACAAACGCAAATGCTGCACTGTCAAAAAATGGTGACTCGTCATCAATAACAAAGAGCAAATCTGATAGTGGCTCCACAGGCGTTTTGAATCCATTGCAAAAGGAGAAAGAGGAATTGATTGAAGTTACCGATGAATCTTATAAAGGTTACGAAGATCCAATTAGAACTAGATTGGCCATGGATGAAGACAATAGACCAAAGATTTCATTATGGGGTATTTTGAAATCAATGGTTGGTAAAGATATGACCAAGATGACATTACCAGTATCTTTCAATGAGCCAACATCATTATTACAACGTGTTGCGGAAGATATGGAATATACAACATTATTGGATACTGCTGCTGCGCAAGACGATTCCACTTTAAGAATGGTTTACGTTGCTGCATTTGCTGCATCCGAATATGCATCCACCATCAATAGAATTGCCAAGCCATTTAATCCATTATTGGGGGAAACGTATGAGTATTCAAGACCTGATCAACATTATAGATTCTTGGTTGAGCAAGTTTCTCATCATCCACCAATTAGTGCTGCTATGGCTGAAAGTAAATATTGGGATTACTATGGTGAAAGTTTTGTCAAGTCTAAATTCTATGGAAGATCATTTGATATTAAACCTTTAGGATCTTGGTTTTTAAACATGAGACCTAATAAAGGTTCAGTGAATCATAAGACTGGTGTAACAACTAAAGAAGAGTTGTACACTTGGAAGAAAGTCACCAGTTCTGTTGTTGGTATTATTGTTGGAAATCCAACGATTGATAATTATGGTGACATGACCATCACCAATCACAACACTGGAGATAGTTTAGTTTTCCAATTCAAGGCAAGAGGATGGAGAGAAAGTTCTGCTTATGAAGTGAAAGGAACTGTATTGGATAGTAAGAAGCAACCTAGATGGCAAATTATGGGACATTGGAATAGTAAGATTTTCGCCAAGCGTATTTCATCAAGTTCATCTGAAAAACTGTTTTTAGTGTGGCAGGCAAATGCCAGACCAAAGATTCCATTCAACTTAACGGAATTCGCCACATCATTGAATGCACCACAAAAGCATTTAGTTGGATGGTTACCTAGAACTGATACTAGATTTAGACCAGATCAAAGAGCAATGGAGGAAGGTAGATATGATGATGCTGCCCTTGAGAAAAACAGGGTTGAAGAGAAGCAAAGAGCTGCAAAGAAGAAGAGAGAAGCTAATAATGAAACGTATTCTCCAATTTGGTTCTCTAAGAAGAAACATCCAGTTACTGGAGAAGAATATTGGCATTTCAATGGTGATTATTGGCGTAAGAGATCTCATAAAGAGTTACAAAACGTTCCTGATATTTTTTAAATTTTATTATTAGACTGATGTTGTATACATAATAATTATTAAAATGTTTTTCATTTGTAGTAATACCCCTTATTAGTTTCCATTTGATCCAACCTTTTCCTATTTGCCAACACAGGTGTCAGCCCTTGTCTCCTCACATTTGCCTTTATCGTAGGTAGCAGTTCCACCAGTGGTGGTGGTGATGATGATGTATCATGATTTATCAGTCTTAAAGGTTGTCTATTTTTAGCCTCATATGAAAGTTCTCTTGGACCTTTCAATTTCAAATTTATTGATGATGGTTCATTTGATGTCATGTTTTTACCCCCGCTGTTTGATCTCTTGATGTTATATGATGCCAATATTTTAGAAAGTTTTGCCTCCACTTCTTTGTCAACCACGTATTCAAACTCCTTTTGATATGAACGTCTTATTTCTTCTGTACGTTGATCTATTATCTTTCTATGATAATTCAATTCCTCACTCAATTGATTATTCAAATCTTCTTCGATATTAACAATTTGTTTCTCCCGATCTCTTAATTCCAGTTCATATTCTAATAACCATTTTTCCTTATATTTCAATTCAAGATCCTTTCTGAAAAGTTTCATTGAAGCATTTTGTAAAAGTTGATATGTAGTGATTCTTCTTGTTGGATCGACAATTATACATGAATTGATAACTTGTCTTAATTTGTTTGAATAATGATCTGGAATTTGTGGGAAAATCCCCTCTTTGATCTTTGATTGTAATTGTAAATGAGACGTGGCTTGGAAAGGTGGTCTCAAAGCACATAATTCATACATGACACATCCAAGTGACCATATATCACATACTGGATCGTATGGCTTATCCAGTAATACTTCAGGTGACATATAATATGGAGTTCCAACATATGTCTTGGCAAAATCATTTTCATGTGATAACATCTTTGCCAATCCAAAATCTCCTAATTTCACAAAATCGTCCTTCATTAAAAATATGTTATCCGGTTTAATATCTCTATGGATAACGACATTACCACGATCCACATTGGAAGGAGGATTACTTGGAGTGTTACTGAACAAATTAGTCATATCCACAGAGGGACAATCGGCTTGATAATGACATCTGTATAATGCAAGCAAGATTTGAGTGAATATCGACCATACAATCTCCTCTGGAACGTAATCACCTTTATTTTTGCATTTTCTTATTATGCCTCCTAAATCACCTCCTTCACAGTACTCCATGTACAAATGAAGGATATGTTGTTCTTGATCATGATCATGATGAATATATTGTACGATGTTGGGGTGTTTCAAAGTACTCAATATTCTAAATTCCGCTATCAATTGTTTCCTCTCCTTCATATTCATTGATGCATACGAAATTTCCTTTCTCACTAATAACTTCCCATCTCCCTTTCTCCTTACTTTCCTCACGTTCCCAAATGAACCTCTTCCAATGAGCTCCAAGGACTCAAATTGATCGGATATAGGTGACATTTACTGTTAATCAGTCTTCTGAGACAGGTTTAGTGATATCTCACAAATTCCTCATCAACTTTAGTTAGATACACTTTTTTTTCCCTTGTGGATTTTTGATATTTACAAATGTCCTAATCCGGAAACAAATTTCAACCATTTGTATGTCAAACTTGGGTTGAAAGCAACCTTTAAGGGAAAGTATTCCACTCAATGACAGGGTGTAGAGCCAGTCCCTACCTTCTGGGGGAAGTCAGGCATTAAAGTAGTACCAAGCTTTTGCATAATTTTTTTGACTAAAATTCTAGATCCAGCCGGAATCGCCATTATCTCTTATAATGTGGAGATACCACCCACGGTACCATATTTGACACAATAGAAGCTGATGAGGTTAGTACTCATTTACAGAGAGGCATTGGTGCACATATACACCTACGACTATAGCCAATCTGGTATGACTAGGAGTTTCAACGGAGTTTTAAAAATTTTGTCATTTGTACATATCTAAGCTAGTTAAATAAACAGAAAAGATCAAGCTTGGCTTGACTTGATTGATTGAAATTATCTAAAATGGATCTAATATCCTGCAGCGCCAGGGGCGTCTTCTTTTTTGCTCAATTTCAATAACACTTGCTTAAATCTATCGGTATCTCTTTTTTCTTCTTTCAATTGCAACAAATCAACAACTCTTGACCAAACGGTACCACTACTGACAAAGCTATCTCTTTTCTCTATGAATTCTGCCTCTTCCTTTCTTGTCTTTTCAATTCCCACTTGTTTCTTATTATTATAATTTTCATAGAAATCATCAATGGCTTGTTGAGCTTCCTTTTTCAACTCGTCTGCTTTAGCCTTGGCAATGTCATCTCTCTTGGATATTTCAAGATCTCTTCTCTCCTTCCATTCTTTTAAAGCTTCTGAATCTTCAGGATTCAAAGACAATGATTTGAAAGTAGAATTGAATTGTTGTTGCTGAAAGTTGCTTTGACCGTCTTGGAACTCTTCATCATCATCATCGTCAAAAGCAGGTTTTTGGCTCTCGCCTTCAACTTCTGGGAATTCATCTTGAAATTTCTTGAGATCTTCGTCTTCATCACCAGCGGCAGCTTCCTTTAACAATTCAGCATCTTTGTCTGTAGCGAATTCATCACCTAACAATTCCTTTTCTCTTGATAAGAAATCGGATGATGCTTCTGGTTCTTCTGAATTTAGTCCTTCGTCAAGTTCTGGGAATTTTTCTGACATGATTGTATATATACTTGTAACACTGTGTAGCTCCAGAGACACTTGTTTTCTTTATTGGATTTTTTGATCGCAAAGAAAAAGAAGTACGAGACTGCCATTTGCATACCCGTGTCACTATCTACACTTAATAACACTATACACACAAGTTATCATACAGCCTGCCCGATATCACTGATCAGTATGACAGTGGGGGGTGTCCATCTCCTCAACGAAGCAATAAATACTGGTTTTAAACTGTTTCGAAAAATGGTATTGAAAAATTGAGTAAGGTACCTTGTCTCTACGATGTATATGGGATTTCTTTTGTATATAGAAGCGATAACAATATGAGCCATCTTTTGATCAAGACAAGAGAATCAGCATTGATTGCTCAAGAAGGTTAAGTGTGAGAAGTTGATTGAATCCATGGTCCGATCAATACTATTCTCATATCTTGTCATATCACAACAATAAAAAGGCTTATTGTTAAAAAAAAAAAGTTACTCACAGTTTTCCTTTTCAGGTGTCAACTAATCAAATGTATTTGAAACGGATTTGGTCGATGCAACCGATCTGGCTGCGAATCATCGAGCTCAGTTACTTGTTATTCTCATATTTATCATTCGTTTACCTAGATCTTCAGTTGTTTTTAACTGTTAGTTTCTTTTATTTCACTTGGTTCGGTTCGTTTTATATGCAGTACCTCCTGACTACGTCTGATTATCTTGATAAGGAGATATATCAAAAATTGATCAAAAGTTATGTTAGTGAAAGACCTGACAGATATCCACCCACTGAACTGAAGAAGTGGAATCAAATCACCCAGGAGATGAATAAATATATCAATGGCAACAAGTTCGAGAATGTACCTAAATGTTATAGCCAAAACGTCAATTACAACACATCAAGTTTGAAAGAGTTATTTGAAAAGGCGTTGACATCTTACGAAAAGGATGAGACGGCAACAGCATGGGGTAAAATTCTCAGAGCTGTTCCACGATTAAGAAAACTAGATGTGTTACACTCATTGAGGCCTGATTTCGAAGACATTTTAGATCTACTCTCAGAAGATGAAGATGAAGATGAGATTAAGGATCTAACACCAGAGTTCTTTTTGCGACACGAGGATGGAGAAATAGTCAAGGTTGATTTGATCAACGCAATTAAGGTGTAGAAATGAGAAGCAAATGACGAATCTCGTTGAGACCTGACTGTGGGATTCCTTGTCTCGCCATAATTAGAATTAATTGTTCGATTGTCTAACTTAAAGCCATAGATGCATCTTGTTTATTCCATGTAAATGCAACCAATTAAAAGTGAGTAAAGAGAATATGGAAAAGGCTTTAACTAGCTCCGTACATATAATACCGCGGCGTTCAATAACAGGATAAAAAAAATTTATCTGCCGATATATCTTTTAGTCAATCAATCGACACACAAATGTCTTTGAAAAGCTTTATCTTGAAGCATCCTGGCTGGTTGCGGGCAATCATAATCAGTTACTCATTATACATATATTTCCTTCTCGCTCCACAAGTTAACTCAATAGGTTTGATTGCAATAACCTGTGTTTCAATTTTTTGGTTCTGCTTGTTCGATATTATTTACTTCTCTTTGCAATCCGACTATCTTGAAAAGGAAATATATAAAGAGTTGGTGAGATGCTATGCTAGAGTTAGACCCGATCGAGATGCATCTAATAGAGAAACTAAGGCTTGGGAGTAAATCACTGAGCAGATGAACAAGTACATAAATACCAACGAATTTAAAAACGTCTCCAAAAATTATAGTGAAAATGTCAGTTACAATGCCTCTGATTTGAAATCTCTTTTTGAAAAATCGCTAGTCAAGTTTGAGAAAAAGGAATCGTCAGATGCTTGGAAGAAATTTCTCAGAGGTGTTCAAAGATTAAGAAATCAGGATGTAATACTGTCATTGAAACTCAATGGTTGCAAAGATCTTTTTGAATTGATTTCAGAAGATGAGGAAGAAGACAATGAAGTGACTCCTGAAGTCTCGCTAGAATGAGAGTATGTATAATTGATCAAGATCGATTCGATCATTGCGATAAAGGTATAGAAATGCAACGAGATGCAAATGACACATGGGGTCAACATTTGAATACGCTGATAACAGTTTATGAACCCTGATTGTAGGATGCTTTGTCTCGCCATGTTTAACATTTGTTAATTCACATTTGTTCACATAAAGCCTTAGATAACTCTTGTTCATTCCTGTGAATGTTCTAAGGAAGCGTTTCTATTCTCAAGTCTTTAGCTCAAAGCATAAATTACCGCGGCGCTCATAACAATAGAAAATAACAATACAAAGTTTATTGTTTAAACAAGGGAGTTAGTTATCTACTGAGTTTACTATTGATCAATCAAACAACATGCAAATGTTTTGGAATCGCTGGTGGTGCAAGCACCCACTTTGGTTGCGAGTAATAGTATTTTTCAATGCATTTATCGGGTTTTTTATTACCGTTCCCCAACCTGATTCATTAGCTTTGAATGCAATGTTCTGTGTTTCAATTCTTTGGATCTGCTTGTGGGATTTCATTTACTTCTCTTTGCAATCCCGCTATCTTAAACAGGAGATTTATAAAGAGTTGGTGAGATGCTATATCAGGGCTAGACCCGATAGAGGTACGCCAATTGAAGAAATCACGGCATGGAAGAAAATCATGAGCGAGATGAACAAGTACATCAATACCAACGAATTTAAAAACGTCTCCAAAAATTATAGTGAAAATGTCAGTTACAATGCATCAGATTTGAAATCTCTTTTTGAAAAATCGCTAGTCAAGTTTGAAAAGAAGGAATTGTCAGATGCATGGAAGAAAATTCTCAGAGCTGTTCAAAGATTAAGAGATCAGGATGTATTACTGTCATTAAAGTCCAATAGTTGCGAAGATCTTATCGAATTGATTTCAGAAGAAGAAGATAACAATGAAGTGACTCCTGACGTGTTGTTGCAATAATAGAATATAGAAGTTGTTGAAGTTGATTCGATCCTTGCAGGGATTTCATAGAAACAAAGGTCACAAGGGGTCAACATTTGAGTGAGCTGTATCTACTAGTTAACCTGTTGTTATCAGCTTGCGAATCTTGCTGAACCATGAGTGTGGGATTTCTTAGTCCAGAATAGTGACTTATTACCATTTAATCACTATCGAATGCAAGCCGTAGATGAATAGTTCAAGCTCCTTGTAGTTATTATTTTCGACAGAATTCTTCAAATATCTTAAAGATGGGAATCATGAGCGTCAAGAACAGTACAACAGCTAGTCATAACAATGTTATGATTCCATCTCTCGAAAAACACCCCGGGTTCAATTACCCATACTTGATTAGTTAGCAGTAGGCTACGAGTTTGAAGGTTTTTTTGATTTTTTCGGCGCGAGGTATATTATTCTTCAAATGAGACGATTGTGGTCTATTAAACAACTAAGAGATGTTCAAGCACATGACAAGGGAGCCATTGAGGCTTGCTCGCTCGAGCCCAATGAGATATGTTAGATGGAAATCACATGGGAACTTTGCAAAAGAAGGGGCAACGGTGAAACGGTACAGACTGCCGATACTGCCTTTAATGATAAGTGCTTCAACTCTTGTATTGGGCATTGTTATTGGCAATGTCGTCACTCAATATTATGATGAATCAAAACCGTCAGAAAATGTCTTCCCATTGTCTTCCATAAGCAAGCTCGAAGATATGGTTCCTCCAAAGTACGGAAATGAACAAGATCTACTTCAAGTTATCAAGGAATGCTCAAAGTTTTTAAAGGAAGATCAAATATCCAAAGACGATAAGGAATTATTGTTTCACTCGGATTCATATTTCAATTCTCATCATGCTGAGCTGGGACAAGTTTCAAAATACATATTGTTGCCATCCTCCACTGAAGAAGTCAGTAAAATTATGAAATTATGTCATCAGTATAGAATTCCCGTGGTTCCAACAAGTGGGTTAACGTCCTTGGAAGGTCATTTCATTCCTGTAAGAGGAGGTATATGTATTGATTTCTCACAAATGAACAAGATCATAGAATTGCACAAGGAAGATCTTGATGTTGTTGTCCAGCCCGGAGTTGGATGGGAAGAGTTAGATGATTACTTGAGTGAGTTTGGTCTCATTGGAGGTGTTGACCCTGGGCCTGGTGCTCAAATGGGTGGTTGTATTGCCAATAGTTGTAGTGGTACCAAGGCATTGAAAACTGGAACGATGAAGGAAAACGTTCGAAACTTGACAGTTGTATTAGCCGATGGGACCATTATCAAGACAAGGAAAAGGTCAAGTAAATCTGCTGCAGGGTATAACTTAAATGGGCTCTTTATTGGTTCAGAAGGAACATTGGGGTTGGTTACTGAAGCCACTTTAAAATTACATGTTAAACCGAAGGAAGAACAAGTTGCTGTGGTCAGTTTCAACTCTATTGAAGATGCTGCAAACGTTTGCTCTGAAGTGGTTGCCAGAGGGCTTGATGTTAACGCTATGGAAATCGTTGATGATAAGATGATGCTGTATATTAACAAATCTGGTCAAACTTCGAGACAATGGGATGAACTGACTACATTGTTTTTCAAAATTGGTGGTGACTCCAATGAAGACGTTAAACTGAAGGTGAAGAGATTAACTGACATTTGTAACGGGAATCGTTATAAGAAATTTGAATTTGCCAAGACTGAGGAAGATAAAGAAGAGCTTTGGAGTGCAAGAAAAGTGGCATTATGGTCAACTATCAACTATGGTAGAGAGCATATATCAAAAGATATCCAATTATGGACAACTGATGTTGCAGTGCCAATCTCCAAATTGCATATAATCCTCAAAAATGTTAAAAAAGAAGTTGAAGAATCTGGATTGAATGCTACTCTTGTAGGACATGCCGGTGATGGGAATTTCCATTCATTTTTGTTATACAAACCAGAAGAACGTGATATTGCCGAAAAGCTTGTCAATAGCATGATCAAACAAGCACTAGAATTGGAAGGAACATGTACAGGTGAGCATGCTGTTGGATATGGGAAGAGAGATTACTTGGTGGAAGAATTAGGTGATGATGCAATCAGCTTGATGAGGAAGTTGAAATTTGCACTTGACCCTTTGAGGATTTTAAATCCGGATAAAATATTCAAATCTGATCCTACTGATGTTGGACACAATGTATAGATAACAATGTATAGAAGAAGAAATAAATTACAATGGTGACTTTTATGAACTCATTGAAGTAAAATTTTGAGCTATACACACTTATAAATAAATCAGTTATTAAAAACAGCATCAAATAAATAACATCTTGATTAATATTTGGCAATGATTTGTAACAAATCAACAACTCTTGTTGAATAACCAAATTCATTATCATACCAAGCAATCAATTTAACGAATTTTGGTGACAATAAGATACCAGCCTTAGCGTCAAAAATCGATGATCTTGGATCGGTGATGAAATCTGAAGATACAACAGCTTCTTCAGTATAACCGACAACACCCTTCATTGGACCTTCTGAGGCCTTCTTAACAGCTTCACAGATTTGCTCATATGTAGCATCTTTGACCAATTTAACGGTCAAATCAACAACTGAAACATCAACTGTTGGAACTCTCAAAGACATACCAGTCAATTTACCATTCAATTCTGGAATAACTTTACCAACAGCCTTTGCAGCACCTGTTGATGATGGAATGATATTTCCTGAAGCGGTTCTACCACCTCTCCAATCTTTATGGGATGGACCATCAACAGTCTTTTGAGTAGCTGTCATTGAATGAACTGTGGTCATCAAACCTTCTTCTATACCAAATGAATCATTGATAATCTTGGCCAATGGTGCTAAACCATTTGTTGTACATGAAGCATTGGAGACAATTGTTTGACCTTTATATTCCTTGTCGTTAACACCAACAACAAACATTGGAGCATCACTAGATGGAGCAGTGATCAAGACCTTCTTGGCACCGGCATCTAAATGCTTTTGACAACCTTTCAAGTCTTTGAAAATACCAGTGGAATCAATGACATAGTCAACTCCTAATTCACCCCATGGAATATTTACTGGATCTCTCTCTTGGAATGACTTGATGGTATGACCGTCAACGATAAGATCTGTACCCTTTGATGAAATTTCACCCTTGAATCTACCATGAGTGGAGTCATACTTCAACATATAAGCGGCGTAATCAGCACCGATAAATGGATCATTAACTGCAACGACATTGATGTCTTTTCTTGTCAAGGCAATTCTCAAGACTAAACGACCGATTCTACCGAATCCGTTAATACCAACAGTAATAGCCATTTTGTTTTGTGTAATTTGTAATTAGTTTTAATAATATATATGATATGTGTGAAATGATTTTCTAAATATCTATACTGAGATTAATAAAAACTTTTCATCATATTTGTGACAGTTGTCCTATTATTTATATGATTCAAATCAAAAGCCTCTCTATCGCAACACGCGATCCTCATTAGTACATCTCGTAATTATTATTATCATACAACATTGAAGCACTGGGTGGTTTTACTTATTATTATTTTTTAACCGCACATAGTAAGGTTTGACCCCAACATGAAAAACAACTGATGTTTTTTTTTTAGTTCGATTCCCCCAATTAATTTCCGAAATCATTTCCAGTTGCTTATTTCCGACTGCATTTTGTCTGCATTTGTTAAATTCTCCAGCCAATCAACCAGCCAACCAGCCAACCAGCCAGCCAGCCTGATGAACTGTTTCCGAAATGGTCCATAAGGGGCAGACTCTTGCAATCCTCAATTTCCCATCACAAAATGATAATGCCACACGGTCAAGTTTTTAATAGATCAAACTTGGAGGAAACTTGGAGGAATGGAAAATGCAGATTTGGATCAAGTGATGAATTTTCGAAGGGATGCCATTCTGAGCAATTTAATTTGCCACAAGTTTCATATTATATGCTATTTTATTAAGTCTGGGGTAAATGCAAAGGCCCACGTTTGATACAAAACTCACGGACAAGTTGATACCTTTGGGCGAGATTGGGTATATACCAACTCGTGTTGTAAGCATTGTAACTATAGAGTTTACGAAGCAAAGTTTCGAGCTAGTTGAAGTCTCTGTTAAACCTGGTGATTATTATCAGATCAATTTGACATCTGTCAGGAGATTTTGATGCAGAGAGACACGCTCGGCCAATTGCGGTAATTAGAGATAGCCCCCGTTTTTATTGGTTGGCTTTTGGTTTCTTGTGAACGACTTTTTGGAACAAGGGCTGTCTTACACCAAGGATGTTTGACAAATTATTTATTTAGTGTTTGACACTTGTACACAAGTCTACAGAGAATTATCATACCCCCAATGTCAACAGAGGTCTCACCGGGGAATTCGTCCACACTTAGGTCCAGACACACGCTGCCCAAGTTGGAAGTAGAGTCAGCAAGCACCCTACCAGACGATGAGATTGAGTCACCAAAGACGCGAAACCGTTGCATCTCATTGTTTTGGAAAATTGAGTCTATACTAGCGCCAATTTTGATAACGCTTCTTTCGCTTCATATAAGATTTAAGGACATTGGGATTTCCAATATTGTTGTTTGGGATGAGGCCCATTTTGGGAAATTTGGTTCTCAATATTTGCAGCATACTTTTTATCATGATGTACATCCTGTATTGGGTAAGATGTTGATAGGTTTAAGTGGGTACTTGGCAGGCTACGATGGGAGTTTCAAATTCGAGTCATCTCTGAAATACCCAGAGGAACTTGACTATGTCACAATGAGGAAGTTCAACTGTTTGTTCAGCGTGTTCACTCCAACAGTTGCATATTTCACAGCAAAGACTTTAAATTTCAACGTTTTAACAACTTATCTCATATCTTTGATGTGTGTTTATGAAACTTCATTTGTTGCATTGTCAAAATTCATATTATTAGACTCGATGCTTTTGTTTTTCACGGCAACAACTTTTTTCACCTTGACCAAATTCCAACAAGTGAACAAACCACAAAATCAATTTAGTTTTAAATGGTATAAATGGTTAATTTTATCAGGTGTATCTATTGGGTGTGTCTGTAGTGTGAAATGGGTTGGATTATTTGTGACAGTGGTTTACGGATTATACACTATCTTGGAACTAGCAATCAAGCACTATGACGTTCACCTTTCTAGGCCAAAATATTATGCCCATTGGTTAATAAGGATCATCACATTGATTGTCATCCCATTTGCCATATATTTGTTTTGTTTCTATATCCATTTCAGTCTTTTGTATAAATCCGGGGATGGTGTCAAGTCTACATCAACTTTGTTTCAAATGAATTTACAAGACCATGACATTGAACTGACTCAGAGAGATGTCTACTTTGGATCAAAAGTATCCTTGAGATCACAAGGATTATCTCCAAATTTGTTACATTCCCATTACCATTCATATCCTGAAGGTTCGCAACAACAACAAATAACTACATATGGTTTCAAAGATGAAAATAACAATTTCATCATTCACTTTCCAAGGGAATCACAAGAGCAAATTAATATTCTGACATACAATAACTTGACCCATATCACAAAAGTCAAAGATGGAGATAAAATCAGATTGAATCATGAAATGACAAAGGCTAATCTTCACTCACATGATATTCCAGCCATTCTTACAAAATCTTCATATGAAGTAACAGGTTATGGAAACTTGGAAATTGGTGATGACAAGGATGATTGGATAGTGGAAGTGGTTGAACAATTGTATTCTTCAAAAAAAACATACTCTGACTCATTTGAAAATGGTGATGACTTCAAAACTATCATCCATCCTGTTTCCACTTCTTTCCGATTAAGACATAAAGTTCTCGGTTGTTATTTGGCCACTTCAGGGTTAGCATACCCAAAATGGGGATTTCAACAGGGTGAAGTTATGTGTAAAAGAAGCTGGTCATCAAGAGATAAATCCACATGGTGGAATATTGAAGATCATTGGAATTCCAACAAAGAAGTCACCGAAGCAGATACTCAATATCAGGCTCCAAAGTCGAAATTCTGGAGAGATTTCGTTTTAATTAATTTTGCCATGGCTCTGTCAAATAATGCACTTGTTCCTGATTATGACAAGAACGATGATTTAGCATCAAGCGCATGGGAATGGCCAATTGTTCATGTTGGATTGAGAATGTGCGGATGGGGAAACAATAACATAAGATACTATTTGATGTCATTACCATTTACTACATGGACATCGACTCTTTCGTTGATAATATTTGTTATTTTGACATTTTGGAAATTGATACAATACCAAAGGCAGACTTTGGTCTTGTCCGAGGAGCAAGCATGGTATTATATAATGGGTGGAATTTTTCCCTTCGTTGCATGGGTTTTCCATTATTTGCCCTTTGCTGCGATGTCGAGAGTCACCTATGTCCATCATTATCTCCCAGCTTTGTACTTTGCCATATTTGTTGAAGGATTTTTATTTGACTATTTGACTCATAGTTTGTCAAATAACAAGAAATCTCAATTCTTCAAAGCTTTGATATATTTGGCTGCCATTGGTGGTACTTTAAGTTGCTTCTGGTATTTCAGTCCAATTTGTCTCGGTATGAGTGGAAGAAAGAATGATTTCAAATATTTACAGTGGTTCAACAGTTGGACCATGGTTTGAAAAAGATACATTTTTTGCTGAATAAAAAAACTCTATAGATATAACAAAAGAATTGTAAATATTACATTATTTCAAGTAGCCCATTCAGTCTTTGAAAATGAAAAGATCCTTAACGAGCAATCATCACTAGCACTTGCCAATTTGACACTATCAATGTTAACATCAGTACTGAATGCAAGTCTGTTAATTCTTCCGCCTGGGACATCTTCTTCATCAATAGCTGATAAAAACAGGATATCACCCTCTTGAGTGATTGAATAAAGCGAGATTTTCCCGCTTTCAAAACCAACAGCTATAACAGCTTTCCCTCCAACAAGAGACCCGAAACAGTCAACAGCAGTTATAGCATCATCCAATTTCAATGAAGCTTTAAGAGAAACATCCTCCCCATCTATCTGCCAGACTTTAATCATTTTATCTCTAGAGACGGTGATAAAGCTTTCACCACCTAAAAATTCTAATGGAGTAAATACAGCATCCCAAATGATTCTGGTATGGGCTTTTTCCATCAACCTCACCAAAGTGAATGAAGTTTTATTATTCAACCATAATGAGAATTGTCTATCACGAGAAACTCCGAGAAGATACTTGTCATTTTTGGAGAATGCTAATCTTGTGACTGTTAAATTATGCCCTTTTAAAGGATTCTCCAATTGTTGCCAGTTGGAAGACTGGAATACTCTGATGACAGCATGCTGGACCGAATTTGATCTACATGAACTAGCAATCAAAGATTTATCATTAGACGTGGCCACTGTTGTTATTTCATAACCATGACCATATAATTTCTCAATCTCTGGGAATAATGTATGACGTTGTAATACATCTTCCAATGGAGGTTGCTCCAAAGAAGCCAATATATCTCCTGTGTTATTAACCAGTTCTTCTTCATCGTCTTCATCTTTCTCCAGTTCTTCTTGAACTGATTGATGTTGGTCATTTTCTGCTTTATTGGATAATCCCAAGACGGGCATTGAAGCACTTTCTGGCATGTTTTCAGTTTGCAACGAGATTGAACATAATCTTTTCAACATGTCAGAGACTGTTTTTGGTAAATCAAATGATCTCAAAATTTTTTCATCGCCTCCACTGACAAATCTGGTGTTTGACAAAATTGCTGAACATATCATATCATAACCATGGATTTGAGGTCTGGCAAATTCATGCCATGATCCATGTTGAAGATTTCCAGAACTTCTCTTCCAATTTGCAAATAATCTTGTAGTTTGATCTAACGAGGTCGATAACAAGTATTCACCTTTTTCAGACCAAGTCAAATCGGTGACTGGTTTCAAGTATCCAGTAACGGTCAACAATTGATCCCACTGGTTTGCGTCAGATGAAGACTTCCACAAACGTAATGAACCAGTCTTACCATTGGTAAATATATATTCAGAGTCTTGATCAAAAATCCAAGCTGCTGACCAAAATCCACCAGAAGCACCTGTAGCAGTAGAAGCACCTTTGATACTTATTTCACCCAATCTTGTTGTTGAGATCCAAACACCACTCACAGTATCAGGTTCCCATAACATTATAGATGTATCAGCAGACGAAGATAACAATTGCAATTTTGTTGGATGCCAAATCAAGGAGGAAATCCAGTCATCGTGACCCATTATAATAGCATCAAAGCTTATGGAGCATTTTGTTTCCCCAGAATTGAACTTGTGCTGTTTGTTCGATAATAACAACAATCTTGATGAATCTTCATCAGAATTATCAATCGCATCATTTATCCTTAATTTCCACAATCTTATATAACGATCTTGGGAACCACTAGCAATCAACCAACTAGAATCCGAGTCCTTCTTGATAGATATTGCCTTAATCCAATCTTCATGCCCTTGAAGGAAGACGGTTTGTCCAAAATTTCCAATACTGTTATCATTATTCAAAGTAAATGAATATATATATAACAAAGTTGTGGTTCCACCAACTGCTAGCACATAATTACCTTGTTCCACCTCTTCATAGGCTATCGATAGTGGATAGAAACCTGGTTTCACCACAAAATCATGTACTTTTACAAAAGTGCCATTCTGGAAACCCCAAATGATCAAAGAACCATTTGCATCCCCCGTTATGAAAAATTTATCATTTAAAACTGCAACAGCCGTCACTGAGCATTTATGATCATCTTCCAAGACTTGAAACAACTTTCCGTCTTTCCAAATACAAACAGTAGAATCTTCTGATGCTGATATCAAAAATGGAGAGTTTGGTATCCATTTAACACAAGTGACTTCCTTTGAATGATGTTTCAAAGTTTTGAAAACTCCCCGGCTTTCTGAGTTGAATGGCTCATAAAGGGCAACTGAAGTGTGAGCACCATACGCTATTTGACGACTACTATAATTGTAGTCCAAGATCTCTAGCTGCCTGTTGCAACCCACGAATACTGACTCCACTGAAGCCATTGTCTATAACTTTTGATCAGTTTCAAATGATTTCATAAAAAAATTTAAAATTTTTTTTTTTTCTTCTTCTTCTTCTTGTTTCTCATCACCTGAAAACTTCAACGACTCTTGAAAGAAAGACCAGGTTATCCTTGTAATTGAATAGAGTGGACTGTATCATATACTAATGGTATGAACAAAGCTGAACTTCATAAACAAGGTTGAAACGCTGGTGCTAGAAATCTTCTGAGATCACAATTTTGAGCTCTCTCCTGCTTTAGACAATAGTGATCGAGCATATCTGAGCAGAGGACTTACCGAAGTTAGCACCAAGAGCCGCGATGAACCTTTTATGCTCTCCAATGTTCGGTTAAGTGTCTCTTGCTATGTTTACTGTGGCATGTGGGTCTTGATAGAAGTTGGAAAGTTTTGACTCCTGATGCCACTCAGTGACTCCGTGAGTTCAAAGTTGACTTGATGAAAGAAAGATAGTACAAAAAGTCAACCTCTTGAAGCTTAAATGCACTCTCGTCTCCTTCTCCTCACGGTAATAGAGCTTCTTTGTGTTTTGTAAAGGATTGTTTTTGACCTCGTTCCTCTCACACCCTTCTTGGTATAAATAGAGAGCTCGTTTCCTGATATGGTTTCTGAAGAAAAACAGAAGAGTCACGGGAACAATTCACTGGTAATATGACAACTAGAACACCAACAGGCCCATATTGGGAGACCCCATTGATAAAGTCCTTCCCAATATCTTTGACCACCCCTTTCCAAGTCTATTTGAAAGCCGAGTACACTCAACCTTCTGGGTCGTTTAAATCAAGAGGATTAGGTCATTTGATTTCGGCAAAGGTTAAAGAGGCAACGGAACTGCACAAGAATGTTGCGATATTTTCATCTTCCGGGGGTAATGCAGGTCTCGCTGCCAGTACCGCGGCCTCTTATCACAATGTACCATGCACTGTGGTATTGCCAGAGACAGCTAAACAAAAGATGAAGTTAAAAATTGAAGAAACAGGTGCTACTGTAATTGTTAAGGGCAAACATTGGGGTGAAGCTGATAGATATTTACGTGAAGAGATTATTGACAAGCTAGACAAATCAGACATCCTTCCTGTGTACTGTCATCCATTTGACGATGAATTGATCTGGGAGGGACATTCCACATTGGTCGATGAGATCAAGTATCAACTTGGTGAGAAAGTGAAAGATTTAAAAGGTATTATCTGTTCCGTTGGTGGAGGTGGATTATACGCTGGTATCGTTCGTGGTTTAATCAGAAATGATTTGAAAGTTCCTGTTATTGCTGTGGAAACAGATGGGGCACCATCATTATATAACTCGATTAAACTGGGCAAAGTTGTCACATTGGATTCTGTTGATACTTTAGCGACTTCGTTAGCATCTCCTTATGCAGCAGAGCAAGCATTGAAATATGCACAAACCTACCCAACTCATTCGGTCTTGGTGGATGATGAACAATCATTGGCGGGATTGTTGCAATTTGCCAAAGATCATAATGTCATAGTTGAGCCAGCATGTGGTGCTGCTTTAGTTGCAGTTTATGAACCAGAGATTATTGAAAAAACTTTGGGGAATTTGAACAAAGATGATATAGTAATTGTCATTGCTTGTGGAGGTAGTAGTTACAGTATTTCAGATTTAGTTCCCCTTTTACAGGCAGCAAAATGATTGAGATATATATGAACAAGGGTTTTCTTTTTGTTAATAATTTAATGAATATATAAATATATTGTATGTACAATTACTGTGTTAAACTTTGGACAGTATCCAATCCAGCACAACTCTTATAAATCTTTTCTTTTCTATCGCCATAGTTGAAGAAAATGTTTCTGTTCAATGAATTTTGAACAACTTGAGCATTTAACTTTAATTTATCATCAGAAATATTAATTTTCAATTCTTCAAATTTTCCAAACACCGTCTTTTCAATTGTCTTATTCAACAACTCAAGATCAAAATCAGCATTAACAATTGTTGGACCCATAATCTTGCTCTTGGAAAGAGGCATTTTTTCGTTGTATGGATAAGGAGTCAAAGGTTGTTGTACAATGGCATGGAATCCATGATCTAACAAATCAACTTTATCAGAATACAAGTCAGGAACTTGATAAGTTCCCTGAAGGTATTGAAACATAGCTCTTGTCATTCTTGCCTCTGAACTAAAGGCCAAGTTAGATGAATATTTGATCAAATCCGGGAGTTTTGGTTTCTGTGGTGTATATTTTTCCTCCACGGTCTCTCTATTTTCAATAGTTTGCTCTGTTCTTTTCTGGAAGTTTCTTGTTCTTTTCATTGGAGACAATCTGGCACCACTCTTGGCTGTGAAAATAGAAGTGGCAGGAGATCCACTGGATCTGTTGTTTCTGTTAAATCTACGATTCTTGGAAGAATCAAAAACATCTGTTCCATTTGAAGAACCAAACTTCTTCTCAACTCTTGCACGACGCTGTTGAAGATGTTCATCTTTAGAGAACTGTTGCTGTGGAACAGCTTGTTCAACTCTTGATCCATTGTTAGTGTTGGTGTTTCTCCTATCATTACCAGCTCTGAAATTATTATTTCTTCTATCGTTATCGGTTCTCACATTATTGTTTCTCCTATCATTACCACCTCTGAAATCATTGTTTCTTCTATCGTTACCACCTCTGAAACCATTATTATTTCTATTATTATTATTATTATCGTACCTAGTAAATGGCTTAACCTCCTTACCATTCCAAGTCTTGGCGTTACTTCCATCGAGATTTCTTCTGTTATTGTTATTATAGCCGTTATTATTAGATCTTGGTTGACCTCCTCTATCCATCGAGTTCTTCTTCACAAATGTACTATTAGGTTCTTCCCTGATTGTTTTGACCTTGTCCAACAAATTTTGCAAAAAAGCATCAGATGTGCGCTTTGGCTGCTGTTGTGGCACTTTAGGATCTGCTGTTGCATATCTTCTGATTGCACTACGTGTGAAACTTGATCTCAACATCTTCTCTGTTCTATATAGCACACTCTCCTTTTGTCTCTTCAAACAATTTTTGACGAAAGAAAAAAAAAATGGAAGAGAAAAAAAAATGATGTTTTATTTACACGTGTGAGGTATTGGCAGTAGGGTTCTATCATCATACAGAAGTCTATATCTATTTATTATACATTATTGTCTTAGAACTGTAAAGACTCAGAGTATTGTTGCACCAAATCACTGAGATAGTCCAACCTGTCTTCATTCAACACGTTATAACACAATTTCCCATCGGGGAATCTATAACTTTTGATCAATTCTTTAATCTTGTTGATCTTCACATGGAATAATTGAATCTCATTGTAATTTGGATCATTCTTACTACATATTAGATCATCTTCATCGTCCAAGTACTCAATCTCGATGAGAAATCCCTTGAATGACCCATGAAGAGAGCAATTGGCAGTTCTTATTCTGAAATTGTCTTTTCTGTTATTCACCTTTGATGATATCGATAATGGTAAATTGTTCAATATTTGATCATCAATGTTGATATTACTCGTTTGTATTTCATAACCGTACCCACTCTCTCCTTTAATCGTTTGCTTTAAAACCCACATACTTTGAAATTTACTCGTTATCAAAAAATCAAATGGATCCAACTCTAATGAATTACAAGCACCACTTTCGAATTGTTCAAGTTCATTTTCCACATCGGCATCTAGATTATGTGTTGTGACAATAGCTTTTGAATTGTTGATCATCGATACAGTCTTGTTCGGTAAATACGATGTTTGTAAAGTGACGAGATATTTATTGGGTATTTGTGCAATGGTGTAATTATCTGGTTTCGAGTACTTGTTGTTCAAGTAAATTTTCAAGTCAAATGACCATTTCCCCAATGATTTGGGTAATTCATTGGCTAAAGAGTCATGAAATGATGTTATCGAACTTGGTAATGCCTTCTCCACTAATAATATACTATAAATTACATGGGGAAATTGTCAGTACAATTCTTATATTTATTAAAAATTCAAGAGCATACTTACGCTGTGACCATTTCAATCCCACTTCAAAAAGCGTTTGTCAATATGTTACAAACAAGTGTAATCAACCAATATTTCGATCAAATTTTACTCATTTTGACAACATCAATCACAAAAAAAATAAAAAAAAGAATTCTTACAAAATGGAACTTATGTATCATACAATCATTAGAAAGATCTATAATATTACAAATAAGCTGAAACTAGCTATACACAATTCAAATATTGAGCTCTTGTAAAATTTTGCTCTTAGTTGTCTTATTAGAACCAGTGGTGGGACGTACCCTATGCAAATCTTTGATTTGTTTCACTTTCATCATGGAAGAAGGGGTATTTTCAATCATAGGTCTATCTGGAACTGGTACTGGTAAAGGCGTTAAATTTTCCATTTCATAGAGAACCATGGACTCATTCATCATATCATTGTCTCGGGCAACTTGAATTTTTCTCTTCTTAAATTGAAGTAAATCTTCTCTTCTCTTTGAAGGTGGTAATGAATTTGGATATTCATACTTCTTTGAAATTGGGATTGTGCTATTTGGCTCGACGTATTCAAGAACATTGATATGATCTTTGATTTGCTTATTACTGTCCAATGCCGAGTCTCTGTATTTGTATAGCACTTCATTTTGCCTTGTTGTATAATTATCAATTACCGATGGTTTTATATCACCCAAGGTGTCTTTATAATTATGGAGATTCAAAGAGATGCCATCAAATGATTTGGCGGTATTAGTTCCTAAACATTTCAAAGTTTCTTTGATTTCTCCTAATTGTGTGTCTCCATATGCCAAAATAGTTTCTTGCTCCATTTTCGTCTTTTTGTTGTCTTCGTGGACCTCTTTGATCATATTTTCCAAAGCTCCATTTTGCGATTGACTAAATTTTTTCAAATTGTCATTTAGCAGTATTACAGCATTTTGGCTTGAATTGTGACTTTGCACCAAATCATCTTTGAGATGGGATTTTTCATAAATTATGGCATCGGCAAATATGGTCTCTGATTTGGCAAGATTATTGAGAGAAGACAGTTGTGCCTCAATGAAGTTGACATGACTATTGCTGATGGTTGATAAAGATTCTTGGCCAGTCATAAACGAATCAGTCATTCTTGTTTGTCTTTGAGATGTGGAATTTTTGATCAAACCTACAATTTTTTGTATGAGCTCATTTTGTTCATGCTGCTGATCTTCAATCTCTTTTTTGTGAACAATCTCATTAGCTGAAATTTGACTTTCCAAAAGTTTTGAAGATCTTTCTCCATATTCCTGAATTACCACACAAAGCCTCTTCAATTCTTCAATCTGTGCAGCAAGTTGAGTCTCTATAAGTTCAAATGTCGTTTGGAATTTTTTCCCAATCAGATGGTATGAATCTTGGACTGTAGTTTCAGTATTTGATATTAAAGATTCATGGATTTGCAGATTCTTGAGTAGTTGGTCTCTGAATTCAGGAAGTTTATCGACAAATAAACTTGATTGTGCTTTGATTACTCTATTAAAGGATTTTTGCATCTCATCAGTCATATTCATTATGCTACTGTTGATTTGAGAGATCAGCATCGTTGTGGATTCATCAAAAGAGTTTTTGAATGTCTCTATATCTTGGATCTCACCGAGTAAAGCAGTTTTTTGTTTATTTATCACGTCTTCAAACTTTGAGTTAAGTTGTTCAATCAAATGTGCATGTTGTGATTGTAACAATTCCAAAGACTGATTGAGATTTTCATCGATAAAAGTGGAAATCTTTGTCTTGTTGTCGTTTAAAAAGTTTTGATTTTGTTTAGAAATTTCAATGTTTTGCTCCATGATGTGTTCTAAATTCGATTTGGTTTGATAAACATCATTGACGACGTGAACTAGCGACTTATAAAGAGCTTGAGATTGTTGCTCTGTTCTTTCGAGTTCTTCTCTGAGAATGACCTCATCTTCATACTTATTCTCAAATTCATTGGCTTTTTGTTCCATTTGATGTAACAGTTCATTGGATTCTTTCAATTGTTTTTGTAAATCATTAACTTGTAATTTTGCCTCTTTACACTCTTCCAATTGTTGTTCATACGTTTCTTTAAACCTTTGATTTTGATCTTCTAATAATTCTATCCTCATTTTTTGCTCAGCAACCAAGATCTTGCGACTTTCACTTTCATCAACTAGTTGTTGATGATTTTCAGTTGTCATATAAACTCCACCAGATTGTTCTCTAGTGGCAACCAAATCCTTTCTTAACCTTTCAATTTCCTGTATATACTCACCAATGAGCATTTGCTTACTCATACTTTGATTAACCAGCGGTTTGTTTTTAATGTTTTTCGCTCTATTGGCATATTCCAAGGTACTCATAGTTTCTTCAATGGAAACTTTTGCCGGAGAGATTGTGGCAATAATACATGTTTTCGTTTGTCCACCCAACGAATCTTGTAACAATCTTGTCAATTTTGATTCTCGGTAAGGAATATGACTGGATTTGTCAACTAAACAGTTGATAACTCTTCCTAAGGTTAAAAGTGATTGATTGATCATACCTGCCTCTCTAGCCCTCTTATTTTCTGCACCAGATCTATTGATATTTTCTGAACCGGCAAGATCTACCAAGTTCAATTTCCCCACTTTTAAATACTCTTCTCCACTGATTGGATCAATTTTTTTCATATGTACAGTGATGGTGAATACCGTATGAGATCTTGAGGATAAATCGTTACACTGAGTGGCAGCTACTTGTCTCTTGTATGATCCATCTCCCAACAATTTCAAGCCTTCTGCAGCATTTTTAATAAACACTTCCTCCATTCCTTGTACAACAATAGATTTCTTTTCATGGTCGTCATAAATTCGTACTTTTCTTTCACAATATTCTGGAACTAACAAGTCTTTCAATTCCTCATTATAAAGCTCAATAAACGATACTCTAACGGTATACTCTGGATGATCATTTTCCAAGTTTTTGAAAAGTTGTACCAAGGTTCTTGGGATTATACCAGCATCTACTCCTAACACTCCATTGGCGCTAGTGGTTATATCTCCTGACATTGTGTAAGTTTTCCCTGTTCCAGTTTGGCCATATGCGAAAATGGTACAATTATAACCTTGCAACATTTCATGTAAAACGTTTTTAGCAACGTCTTCGAATAATGCTTCTTGGTCACTCTCGGCTCCAAAAACGTTATCAAAGGTGTATGTCTTATTTATAGAGCTATTTTGGTTGGTTTGCAATATCACTTCTTTACCATTTTTACCCAAAGTGGAAACCACGACTCCACTATTCTCTTTAATTTCCCTATCATTTCTTGATCGACATCTGACATAGACATTGATGTTGGATTCTTGTTCTAGCAGTTGTTGACTAGACTTTGGTGATGATAACTGCTTTGTGGTTTGATGTACAGATGAAGATGATGACGATGACACAGAGGTGAATTTCTTGACTGGAGTGGATGACGAACCCAGTCGAATGTTTCTAGAGGATGATAGTCTCTTACGACCCGATAACGTTGTGGGTTTCCCTGGCACCATTATTATAGTGTAGTATACTGTATCTATCCCATATAAACCTACCACAAGCGTAAACAAATGTAAATAAACAAAAGGAAAAGCGCGTACATTCAGACTTCCTTATTGGGAAGGTGCTATATTTGGTATTTTGTGTGTAAGATGCGCACGTGACTTGGCACAATATGTGGTGCCAGTTTTCCAACTCAATTCGATTTATTCAAAGAAACTTCTAATTTATTCTTGAAAGTCAATTAATAATAATTGTATCATATCCATATAGTTAATTTAACAAGATGTTCACAAAGTCAATTGCTAGATTACCATCTGTCCAATACAGAGCTGCTTTCACCAGAGGTTTGAGAACTTTCAACCAAGCTGATCAACCAAGAGTTAGAATCAACACCATTGCTCCAAATTTCACTGCTCCAAGTACACACGGTGATATCAATTTCCATGAATACATTGGTGATTCATGGACTGTCTTATTCTCCCATCCAGCTGATTTCACCCCAGTCTGTACCACTGAATTAGGTGCCTTCTCCGCTTTGAAACCAGAATTTGACAAGAGAAATGTTAAATTGATTGGTTTATCAGCTGAAGGTGTTGAAAGTCACAAGGCTTGGATTAAAGATATCGAAGAAACTTCTACTGGTGGTAAGGCTTTTGAATACCCAATCATTGCCGATGAATCAAGAGAAGTTGCCTTCTTGTACGATATGGTTGACGAAGAAGGTTTCAAGAACATTAACAAAGGTATTGTCCAAACCATCAGATCCCTTTTCGTTATTGATCCATCAAAGAAAGTTAGAATTATGATCACTTACCCACCATCAGTTGGTAGAAACTCTGTTGAAGTCTTGAGAGTTATCGATGCCTTGCAAACTGGTGAAAAGAATGGTGTTGTTACCCCAATCGATTGGTACCCTGGTAAGGATGTTATCATTCCACCACCAGTCTCTGATGAAGCTGCTAAGGAAAAATTTGGAAATTTCACCAAAGTTAAACCTTACTTACGTTTCACCAAAGTTGACTAAATGTTTTACGTGAAGAAAAGTTTTAATTATTTTATAAGGTTGTGTGTTCCTTGTATAGTTTTCAATTCAAATATAAATTGAATTAATTCATCAACCATTATCTAGATCAATAACCATCGTGACTTTAACTCTATATCTATGCATTGAACCTGTGTTACCAGGATGATTATAGTTGTTATTCCAGGCATCTGTCGTAGCCACTTGGAACTTCTTGCTAAAAAGGTTGTACAGTAGGGTTTTGCATTTTAACATTCTACACATAAAACCATTTAGACCCATTTATACCGAAATGGCCGTGTCTAAGGTGTTGAAATGTCTCTTATTCAATTCCCTATGATTGCAGTAATGATAGATCGTTATATGGATCTGTTGTACTTCAAGCCATCAAACAACACTGAGTCCAAGATATACCATCAATCTTGCCAATACATACATATACCACTTGTAGTAGATATCGATATAATATAGTCACTCCCGATCTAAAAGGTGTCTTTGCAACAGGAAAAATCCAAAACAAAATTTTCTGCTCAAAAACAAAAAAAATTCACATTAGTTAAAGTTAGCCAATAGAGATACTTGTTTGATAAACTGCCGTCTCACCCCTTGTACATTCACACTCACCCACTTACCCACTAAGCAGGTTACAATATTCCCCATATTTAGACGCTTTGAGAAAAAAGATCAACATTCAATTATTGTAAATTTTGTCAACCCCAATTTTTTAATGATCTTTATTGACTATTTATCCCGATTATTCAAATGATACTAGTGTTGTAAAATAATTGCATATCATATTATTTTATCATTTACAAAGATCAAAACACATCAATAATATCACCACTCTTTTGTCCTGATTTATATAATGGAAAAGAACGCTACCGTGATAAGCACAGGCTTTGGTACAAATACCAATCTGTCATTTGGAACGCAACAACAACAACAGAACCAAATGTCCAATGGAACCGAGAGGGCCAATGTGCTGATACTACCTGGACAACCGCCATCTGGGAATTCGCCAGATTTCGCGTCACAATCTCAACCGAACCAACAACATTTAAATAATGGTAGCATTTCAAAGCGCAAGGCTACAGAACCCAAATCACTGTCATCATCATCGCGTAAGAAGCAAATGAAACCGGCTAATAGCATCAAAGAAGGACATGCACAATCGAGACTGTCATCGGGTCATAGACCAGTTACCTCGTGTACCCATTGCAGACAACATAAGATCAAATGTAATGCATCGGAAAAATTCCCATCGCCTTGTTCAAGGTGTGATAGGATGAGCCTTTCTTGTGAAATTGATCCACAATTTAGACCCAAAAAGGGTTCACAGATTCAATGTTTAAAAAATGATGTAGAAGAATTGCGATCCAAAATTGAATTCTTGTCAAGAAATGAACATTTATTAGTGCAGGCTTTACAACAACAGGGAGGGGTATTACCTGCAAATGTAACGATAATGGGTTCAAGTCCCAGCATTGAAGGTAAGTCAAACCCTAAATCACAAACAGAGTCACCGCCGCTAGTGGCAAAGACATATTTGAAGAAGGAACCACATTTGTTGCAAGATTCAAGAACTTTGCAATCACTTTCCAGTGCACCAACTCCAGAACTCTTGAATGATTCTCTGGTGGGTGGTGCTGATTTGCCTCCCATTTTTGAACATCATTCAATGAGAAGAATTAATTCTGATTCTTCAAGTCTATTCAAGAGTAATTACTACAATGCTTTCAGTCCAAGAAATTTTGCAAATAGTCCAAATGGTAATAATACCAAACAATCAATCCAAACCCAATCTCCATCCTACAGAGGATCGCCAACTCCTACCAACATTTCGGAATTCATCTTGGGTGGCGTGAAATTGCCCATGGAAAAAGCGATAGAGTTGCATCGAAATTTTGTTGAAAGTTATCTACCCTTTTTACCCATATTGACTACTGATAATCCTACTGAGTTGTACGAGCAATCACAATTATTGTTTTGGGTGGTGATGTTGACCTCATGTCTATCAGATCCTGAACCCACATTATACGTGTCATTGGCTTCACTCATAAAACAATTGGCTATAGAGACATGTTGGATAAGAACACCGAGATCTACCCATATCATCCAAGCCTTGTTGATCTTGGCCACATGGCCATTACCTAATCAAAAGATATTGGATGATTGTTCATATCGATTTGTTGGCTTGGCGAAAAATTTATCACTTCAATTAGGTTTGCATAGGGGTAAATTTATAAGTGAATTTTCAAGAACCCAAGTGGCTTTACCTAATGCAGAAAAATGGAGAACACGGACATGGTTAGCTGTGTTTCTTGGTGATCAATTTTGGGCTTCAACTTTAGGATTACCACCATCGATGAATACAGATTATTTATTGGAAAATGCAAGAATTGATAATACATTACCTAAAAATTTCCGTTGTTTAATAAGTCTTTCCATTTTCCAATCCAAATTGGTGAATATGATGGGAAGTTCAGTTACCACACCTGATGGGTTAATGGATCTGAAAAACAGAATAGCTACATTGTCAATATTGGAAAGAGAATTGGAAAGATTAAGTTTCAAATTACAAATTGATGATTTATCAATAGAGATTTATTATTTGTATGTGAAATTGATGGTGTGTTGCTTTGCGTTTTTACCAGAGACTCCAATAGAGGATCAAGTATTGTATGTTATAAGTGCTTATACAATTGCAACGAGAATTGTAACGATTATTTCCAAATTGATTGAAGATAGACAATTGATTGAATATCCGATTTATGTTAGACAATCAGTAACAACAGCGGTTTTGTTATTGTTCAGATTACACTTGTCTCCATATTTATTACCAAAATACGTTGATTCCGCTAGACAAAGTATTGTTACCGTTCATCGATTATTTAGAAACATGTTATCCTCTTGGAAGGATGTTGAGAATGATATTTCAAGAACGGCAACTGTGTTGGAAAATTTAAATTTTGTCATCATCACTCATCCTGAATTGTTTACTAAGAATGAAGGTATCATTGTGAGGATGAGATCTCATTTAACAGGTTCATTATTTTATGATTTAGTATGGTGTATTCATGAAGCGAGAAGGCGAGTATTAATGAATGAAAAATCAGGAAATAGTGCTACCACCACCAATACCACCAATTCTTCGTCAAGAGAAGGTAAACCATTACCATTACCATTTTATAATCAAATTAGTAAAGATGATTTCAAAGCCATCACCACAACAACTCCAAATGGTACCACTGTGACTACGTTGGTACCAACAGATCGTGCCATGGATACTGCCACTGCTAACGCTACTCTGAATGGGTTAAGTGGTCCTATTGAGATCAATGGTATACCGTTGTCTGCATTGGATGCTACTGGTAGTGTTAAAAGAGTTGAAAATGAAGGCAGCAGCAATATACTGAATGGCAACAATCAAATCAATAACAATAATAATAATAACAATGTGAATACTCCTTTGGGAAATCAAATACCGGATCAATTTATCGATAATGCTAATCCAACTCCAAAGAGTGAGATCTTGGGAGAAAATTTGACACAATTCTTAAACAATAACAATAACAATAACAATAATATGTCATCATCGTCATCATCCAAACTGAAAGTCAATAGTGATCAACAATTCATCGATGCTATATTCCAACAACAGAGTGCTAATTGGATGGAAGGTGGTGATGATTTCCTCGGGTGGTTTGATATGAATATGGCCCCAGAGTTTTAATGATATTTAGCTTCTACTGTTTTTTCCTTTGACATCATCATGATTATGTAAGTATATATATAAAGATGTATACAATAATTAGAAAATGTGCATTCATTTTTGTAATTACAGCCAATTTTTTACCACACATCGCATAGAAGATCCTTGTAAGTCTAGTACACTCTGCATGAGTGTGTCTTGACTGATCTTCTTCACTCAGTGAATAAATGACAAATGGCGTGTCAAAGGTCTAGGCCAATGAAAAACAATTGTTTAGTAATCCGATTGGGGTAAATTGTGTCTGGGGTGCACTAACAAACAATCTTGGGTGGTGGGCCCGAAGCCCATGACAAATGATAAGGTCATTCCAGAACAGATTTTCAGTTCATGTGGGAATTGTATAAAATTGCAGTCATTTTCCTTCAACGGTTAAAATTCTACCAACAAATCTAATCTTGTAACAAGATCATTTCAAATTTCAACATCAATGTCACTGATAAATTTACAGTTTTTGCAATCCCTGAAGGAAAATTCAAGACAGCTTTTGAAAATTGTTGGTGCCATAGGTGCTGCATCTTTCTTGGGTTATGAATATCAAAATTATTTCAACAACAACAACAACAACAACAACAATAACAATAACAACAGATTCACACCCGGTAAGAAATTAATCGGTACAAATCTCGTTGCTGCTCAATTGTTCACAGCCAGTCAATCTATCAAGAAATTTGATGATTATCAAAAAGTTTACAATGATATCGCCACTAAATTACAAGAAGAAGATGAATACGATGATGGATCATATGGTCCAATCTTGGTCAGATTAGCATGGCATCAATCTGGTACATACCGTAAGAACCCTAAGGCCGATAGTGGATGTCCTTATTCTGGGAACACTGGAGGTTCCTTTGGTGGTACTATGAGGTATCCATATGAAGCGGATGAACCTGGTAATGCCGGTTTGAAAAACGCTAGAGAATTCTTGGAAGAGTTCAAGTCGAAATATCCATGGTTAAGTTATGGAGATTTATACACTTTAGGAGGTGTTCTGGGTGTACAAGAATTGGGAGGACCAAAGATCAAATGGAAAGCTGGTCGTGAAGATTTACCAAGTGAACAACAAGCTCCACATGGTAGATTACCAGATGGTGGTAAAGGAGCTGATCATATCAGAGATGTCTTTGGCCCACAGGCAATGGGTTTCAACGACCAAGAAATCGTCGCTTTGATCGGAGCTCATTGTTTAGGTAGATGTCATCCAAATGCTTCAGGTTTTGATGGTCCATGGACTTTTTCTCCAACTTTTTTCACAAATGAATTTTATAAATTATTACTCGATGAGAAATGGCATATTAGAAAATGGGATGGTCCAAGACAATACGAAGATGATAAGACTCATTCCTTGATGATGTTACCTGCTGATTACGCGTTGATTGAAGATTCAAAATTCAAAAAATGGGTTGTTGCATATGCCAAGGATCAAGATTTATTCTTTAAAGATTTTGCAAAGGCATTCCAATCATTATTAGAATTGGGTATCGTTTTCCCAAAGAACACTCAAGATTACATTTTCAAGACATTAGATGAACAAGACTCTTAGTCCGTTTTTTACACAAAACAATTCTACAATTTACAATTCTACAATTTACAGTAATATTTTAATTCATGAAATTTTCATCAACTATATACAAATTCTGTAATCCTCAAAAATTCTATAATAAAGGGTTAGTCTTGTCTCTTATAAGAATTCTTGTGATTTCTTCTTATAAGCATTACAATCTCTTAACCAAGTTCTATACTCTTTCAAAGATCCAATATTCTCACCGTAATAATCAGGAACAGGATTTTGAAATGAATTTCTTGAAGGATCAGCTCTATTCTTGATAATATGTTTTAAAAATGATTTTTGCTTTTCATAATACTCATTCAAAATACTTCTATTCTTAATATTGAAAATCCCACCACCGACTAAAGGACCAACCAGATACCCTAACAGTGTCGAGGCAAGCATCCCACCAACCATTACTGCAAATGGATCTATACCGAAAATCATCACCGTTGGATCAATTTCAATTTGTGATATATATCCCCATGATGAAGTTGCACCCATCAATGCGGTGAAGATTGAAGCTCCCATGTTGATTCTTCTCTCTTGCTTTCTCAATTTTAAAAATTCTTCCCATGTCAAGGTTTTTTTATCAATTGGTGTTGATGTCGGATTTGTACTACTAGTTGATTGTAATAATGGTGAAGCTGTTTGGAAGAATCTGGTTTGTGTTCTCAGCAAATATCTTGTTGATTGGATTCCTACTCTGTTCATCATTTTCTTCGATAAGTATCTCTATGTCTTTGTATTGGTGTAATTTCCTCTAATCAATTAGATAATTCCTAAATAACTCTAATTCTAAATACTGTTGAATATTAGTGTAATTGTAGATATATATATATATAAGTGAAACTTTTGTTAATCACAAGTTTTTTTGATTTTTTTCTCTTTTGAATTTCGAGTTGAGCGAAATTGATATTCTCTGCACTTCTTTTACGTCACAATTACAATTTAACAAATTCGAATATGATGGAATAACTTTAGTTTTATAAATATGTATATATAAATGATGTTATCAACAGAAAATACTCAAAACATCCTTCTCTATATTTCTAATTATCATCTTCGATCAACTCAGGTAATTTCTCAATTGGTAAATTGTTGTAAACGATTTGATAAGTGGCTTCAAATAATGGGAAATCGGCAACACAACCTTTGTTTTCCAACAATTCATGAACTTCCTTTGTAGTGATAACACCTTGAGCACTTTGTCCATTTAATAATTCCTTTTCAGCTTCTTGAGCAGATTTACCAGTCTTTGCCATAAATGAAGCAACTCTTACATTTCTACCACCTGAACACGTTGTTATTAAATCGGCAACACCAGCACTTTCAGCGTAAAAAGTTGATGGATTTGATTCTGGGAAAAATCTTTCAGCAAATTTAACAGTTTCACTTAAACCAACTCTCATAACGGCACTCTTGGCGTTATCTCCCCATCCTAAACCTTCGACAAATCCAGCACCCAAGGCAACTATATTTTTCAAAGCACCAGCCAATGAAACACCGGCAACATCTTCAATGACTCTTACATGGAAATAAGGTCTGTGGAATGCATGTTTCAAAGTCTTTTGATCGATATCCTTACCAACACCTAAGAAATCTTGTGGTAATTTATAACCAATTGTAGTTTCTGACCATTTTTCCAGAGCAACTTCTGGAGCCAAATTGGCACCTGATAATGAACCACAATATACTCCCAAAGTATCAGTAATATATGTACTCAACAACTTACAACCATGTGGTGTAACATCTAAACCTTTCAAACATGAAACGGCTCTAGCATGTGGTTTCAAATTACCTTTCAATTGATCACAAACTCTTGGTAAGAATTGATGTGGGATATTGAAAACTAATAAATCAGCATCTTTGGCAGTTTCAACGATAGAAGGCACAGCAATCAAATTGTGTGGTAATTTGATACCTGGTAAATATTTAACATTTTCATGTTCTTCATTGATAATCTCAGTGATATTTCTACCATCAATTTTCTCTTCATAAACCCACATCTTAACTTCTGGATAAAATTCATCAGATCTAGAAGCTGTGTTTTCTGAAACAACTTTAGCCACCGTTGTACCCCAGTTACCTGAACCGATGACGGCAACTCTAAATCTTTTCAGTTGTGAGTCTGATTGTGATGAAGAAGTGAAGTAGTTGGAAACTTGTTCCAATCTTGTATTAGCTGAAGATTGTCCTGACATTCTTGTAATTCTATTTTGTTTTGCTGTAGATAATAATAAAGTCTTTGCACAACGATTTAGCATATGAGAATTGATGAATTTGAATAGGTTTATATACTTTTCAAATTCTTTACTTTTTTTTGATTTTTTTTTTTTGATTTTAATTTTTTTTTGGTAGTTGGGCGAATGCTTCAACAGTTGCCCCTCTGCCCCTCCGGCTGCTGCTGCTTTACAATAAGAGTAGCGAGGCACTTGTAGTCGGAAAAACTCCCTGGCTTGTTTAGTTCCTCTGGATTATACTGACATCATAATTACGCAACATTACCAGCTGCCGAGTAAGAGTTTTTTCCGAGACACTTTGAAGAATATATCTACTGTTCGCTGAGTGTGGGCAGATAAGACGACTCATTACGATGACTCAACTCGGGTCTTTGGAGGGCCAATTTTTTTTGAGTTTTTTTCCTTTTGGGTTCCGCTTTGGTGTGGTGTCCCGGGAGGAGAACCCATCAAAGAGAGAGAGCGAGAGCGCCACCAGCACCCGAGGTTGGGTTTTTCCCATATTCTCAGAGACTTCTTTTCCATATGATAAATCTGTGATATGTTCCAAGACCAATATTATTGAAGGATAATAAAATACAAGAGTTATGTGGAATGATGTAATTGTTTACTTTTCTTTTTTCCGGTCTATCAACAAATCCATCAATCAATCCCCTTGGGAGGGAAAAGAAAAGCCTTCATTGGCTAGTAATGGCTTGTCAAATAGAAAAAAGAAAAGGACATACACATACACATACCAGGCAAGACTATCTATATGCCGAGATGTATATATGGAAATCCTTGACAACACTTTTTATATACGATCTCTAATTGAAAAGACTGAATTCCGCTTTACGATTCACCAATGCACTTCTTGACTATCTTTTGCCTGAAAAGTACAATTTGAAGACCTTACGGTATTGTATAAAACTTATTCTGTAAAAATTGTGAGAATCGTCATAGTCTTTGTTGTTATATATCCTCGTTCGTAGAAAATTGTTATGAATTTCTAATTGTAGGTTGAATCCACAAAGGTGAAATGTATTAGTGTAGCAAGTACTGTTATATCCAGTTGAATTGCAATTCATAATGATACAGACCAGCTCATCAACCTTATTAATTGATGCGATTCCTTTTAGACAAAAACCCAAATTTGATGCATTTTTGTTAAGCGGAACTTTGTATGGCAGTTGTTCCGACAGCCCCTTTTTTTATTGTATTGATAATTTTGCTCCTACAGTAGGAATATGGAAAGATACCATCAGGATGGTCAAAATATAAGGTAGGTATCATATTGATTTAAAGAATTATCAACTATGATGACCTTGAATTCAAGTTCTTATCAAAAGAAGCAAAAAAAGTTATTGTAAAAAGGTTTATATTTTAAATATATTATGATTTACTTATTTCTGTGAAGAGGTTACCTTTGACCTTTAAAAAATATCACACAAAGACAATCATTTCATTTCAACTTTCCTCAGATTCCTCTTCAACTATAGTAAGAAAGAGTCTCAGAAGAATGCGAAAAAAGACGTCACAGAATAGATAAACCTAACAAAGGCAAACCTCAAATGAGATCTCTTAGACTGGAGGATTACAAGCGATACGAGAACTACAATTCTTTGATCTATTATACTGAACATGTATGACTTTTGCTGTATAAACAGAATTGTTCCTTCGATTCGAACCTACTTTGGGATACCCCAGAGCTATACTTGCATTTGTGGCAGATGGTAGCTCATCTAAACAAGATTCCTAGTGACTGACAGAAGACCCACTATTGTCCAGAGGTTGTGCTTCTAGTTGCTCAAGTAGATGTCCCCACTGACTGCTGCCAAAGAACTAGGTTCTCAAGCTGACCTTCATTTAATTTTGAAATTGGTTTCCGATGCAACTAAAAAAAAAAATGGTACAATAAAATACAATCACAGCCATTCGTAATCATGACAATTGTGGGCTTTCAAATGGGGCTTTATTCTACCGGCGTTGATGGCTTGTTTTCCAGCATAATTGTACTGGTAATTTCTTAACGTTAGGAGCACCTATATTAATGATTTTAAGTAAAAACTATTTATATGTTTTTTACTTTTTCTTTTTTTTCTTAAGGCGTGATACATTACTAGAACTTTTCGATTGACGCCCCCATTTTCGGATCATTAGTTTGTCTCATTACCCGTAGAGAGATATCAGCGCTTTCTTTTATTTATTAATCTATAAATTGTATAGGTCATAAATCATTCTCATAAGTTTTTATTATATCATCATAACATCACCAGACATATATTAATATGATCAAATAATCAATAAATCAGAAAACTGCCAAGGTTTTCTCTTTGCTCTGTTGTAAACCTGATAAATCAATAACAGGATCCTTTGATCTAATTATATCAAACTATAATAACCTGAGAGTCAGTTACTCGCATAACAGAGTTGTTGGACCTGCTATGTATACAACAGAATAAGAAACAAACTTTTGCAGTTTCGTTAGCAGATCAAAAAATGTCAGATCAAATTAATATAAAAAGAGATTAGATTGCTTCTGTTAAATTCAATAGTTGCTTCAGTTGATATTTTACACTTTCATCATGCCATTTACTATCAAACATTATTCGAAGTATAGGAAACTACCTACAGAAGCTGAACAAATTGCCGCAGATGATGAACTCAAAACACTTTTATTTTGACCACTATGACCGACCAGCACATTATTGGAGGAGATTGGTTGGAAAATGCTCGAGAAGTGAATGATTGTGTTAGGATATCTGGAATCGATTGGTACACCTTTTTGGAAGGAGAAGTTTCACAAGGTGAAGTTATTTTGGAAGATGTGCATCAATTTCAGTTTGGTCATAACTATATGTCAATTAGTTGTTTCGTTAAAAATGGATTTGAGATTAATTTATCAAAATCAAAATCATATATCTCAAAAAATGGAAAAGTATTTTTAACTGCTAGACGTTGTGCTTATGGTTGAGAAACTGACATTAGAGATTTTCAAGGAGAAGGAAACATAAAAATTGCCACACGGAAGTCCACTAAAAACATTATTAACAAGATTAAAAAAGACCTGTTTTCAACAATGAGGAAAGTGGATGATGTTATATCAATAAACGAGGCTGACAAGACATCCTTAGAAGAAATCAATAACACTGATGGTATTAAAAAAGAGTCATTGCTCGATACGTGGATAGACTATATGCAACCATGGGATAGATCAAAGAAAAATACCAATTTCGAAAACTGCAATGGCAGTTCCGATGCAGCATGGATCTTGGATATCGAATCCATGTGTCATACAGTGAATGCGCGCGAAATGCTATTTTTCGAGGACGGCGAGGACGATGGCGATGAAGAAGTAGCCTCTGGGTACGTGCTTTTGGGAAAATTGAAGTTGAAGTGCCTTTATCTTTCTGGTGAGACTCACATGAACATAATTTCACTGATTAAATTGATCGATGATGGATTTGAAATAAAAATTACGAAAAAAGAAGCAACCATCACCAAAAATGGTGAGATTTTTTTAAAAGCACCTATGGTTGGCAATTTTTGGATCCTGAATTCTGTTCATGAGAAAAATGGATGGTTGGAGGGAAGATGCCCTTATGAATTGAAAGACATGTTAACATTTAAAGAGAAATATGGTGATGAATTTACAATGGAGGAGATTACGGAAGCATTTAAAGAATTTACTCAAGACTGTGAATTGGATGGACCAAGAATATAAATCCTCTTTATGGGGGTTTTGATGTGTTGGCTGCTCCTTGTTCCTGTTGAGGATAGTGGGGCTTGATCAAATTGGTAATTAAGGAAATATTAATGGTCAAAATTGCTTTAAAAGGAAATCAGTTGTAAGTAAGTATCATCTCAAAATTTCCCAATTAAGTTTCACAAACTCTTTTTATAAATATGGTTTACTTTCATAAAAAAACATAACATTTGATCAAGATGTCAAAGGAAGTGGCAGTTGCTGTTATAATAGTCAGAGCATATATAGCTACAATTGGTGTTGCAGAAGTAATAACAGCATTCACCCCTGGTGTACTATAGGTAAGAAAATTTCAATTTATCTACCGAGGCCAATAAATTACCAAATAGGGAAAATCAAAAAAAATAGTATTATTATTAGGAGGATCTTCCAACCTTAGACAGCCAACTGAACTCACTCATGTCAATAAACATAATAAAAAACAGGACTTTGGTTGCTATTGAGGGCTAAATTTGTTTGTTGTACGTTAGGAGCACCTTTGTTTACAAATGTAAATAGAAACTTGATTTTATATTCATGGTGAGTTTTTGTTCGACAATACAACTTTTTTTTAAGAAAATTGTTTTATCCCGTGAGAAAACTGCCAATTTGTTTTGATACATATGTAACAACTGAATAACAGTATTCAAATCTCACTTTATCAAAGTACATCAAAAAAAGGTTGGGATGTTCAATAGCTCTGAGCGTGGATTTCCAGACTTATTGTATTGAAACCTTATAACCTCTGTTTCAATTAGGGATGATATGCTTTTGTGGCAAGATCGAACATAGCTCATCTCATAAAAACAAAAAACATTATAATAATGATAAAGCAAGGTTGAGTAGCCGCCAGAGCTTAAGGAATCACAAACACAAAGAGAAAAACAAAAAAAAAAATAAGTACGGCTGTACTAGTTATTTATAACCACACAACACAGAGATGAGGTTTCTGTCTACCCAATGTTTAGCTTTCATAGTTGCTACCGTTAGCGCCATTGCTTTTTTAAAGGTTGCTGATTTCACTAGTTTCAAACATATTAAGGTACACTTATACATTTATCTTGATCCTGCGTTAGGAGCATCTATGTTTACAAATTTAGTTAAAATCTTGATACTATACTCGTGGAGGGTTTTATTTCAGATGAATTAGAATATTTTTTTATCGAACCATAAAACTTCTTCCAAATACACGCTTAGCCTATGGAGTGTCATCATATGGGTAAATAACAGTAACAAGTATGTAATCTGTTTTTTCTTGAATTGATGATATATCCGATTCAAAATTAGTATTAAC
>PPKU02000084.1:0-54627 GCA_003706265.2 Nakazawaea holstii | reverse complement strand
TTTTTTTTTTTTTTTTTGGAATTTTTTTTTTGGAGTGTTTTTTTTCTTTCCAACAGGATGTGATGTGATCAATGAATGTCTTTGTTCTTCTATATATACATGTTTGATACTAACTAACGATTCCAACTAGGTATTTTCGGTTACGGTTACGAAAGTCCATCTTCCATTCAACAACGTGCCATCTTACCAATCACTGAAGGTCGTGATGTCTTGGCTCAAGCTCAATCAGGTACTGGTAAGACTGCTACTTTTAGTATTTCAGCTTTACAAAGAATTGATGAAAATGAAAAATCAACACAAGCTTTAATCTTGGCTCCAACAAGAGAATTGGCTTTACAAATTCAAAAAGTTGTCTTGGCCATTGGTTTACATTTAAATGTCACTGTCCATGCTTCTATTGGTGGTACTTCAATGAAGGAAGATATTGAAGCTTTCAAAAGTGGTGTTCAAATCGTTGTTGGTACTCCAGGTAGAGTTTATGATATGATTGAAAGAAGATTCTTTAGAACTGATAGAATTAAGATGTTCATCTTGGATGAAGCTGATGAAATGTTATCATCAGGTTTCACCGAACAAATTTACAAGATTTTCCAATTATTACCAACAACAACACAAGTTGTCTTGTTAAGTGCTACTATGCCACAAAATGTCTTGGAAGTTACTACACAATTCATGAGAAATCCAGTTAGAATCTTGGTTAAAAAAGATGAATTAACATTGGAAGGTATTAAACAATTTTATATCAATGTTGACGAAGAAAAATTCAAATTTGAATGTTTATGTGATTTATACGATTCCATTTCTGTTACTCAAGCTGTTATCTTTTGTAACACAAGAAGAAAGGTTGAATATTTAACTGAACAATTGACCAAGAATAATTTCACCACAAGTGCTATTCATTCTGATTTAACACAAAAGGAAAGAGATGAAATTATGGAACAATTTAGAACTGGTTCATCAAGAATTTTAATCTCTACTGATTTATTAGCAAGAGGTATTGATGTTCAACAAGTTTCATTGGTTATCAATTATGATTTACCTTCAAATAAGGAAAATTATATCCATAGAATTGGTAGAGGTGGTAGATTTGGTAGAAAAGGTGTTGCCATAAATTTCGTTACTGAAGAAGATGTTGGTATGATGAGAGAAATTGAAAAATTCTACTCCACTCAAATTGAAGAATTACCTGCTACTATTAGTGATTTATTTGATTAATTATAATCATTTAATTTATATATATAACAATTCTATTTTCAATATTGGAAAAATGTTTATTAATAAATACTTTGTCATTTCGTTTAATTCTTTATATCTGTACTTTATCTATCTGCCTATATATCTTTACATCATTACATCCCTATACCTATATACCTTACATCCTTATACCTATATGACTTATACCTATATACCTTATACCTATATACCTTATACGTATATACCTTATATCCTCAATCCTCACTATATCCTTATATCTTTATATCTTTATATCTCTGTACCTTACACCTCTATATCCTTACAACCTTACATCTTTATAAGAAATACGATAACGATAACTCCAGAAGGTATGTAAGTAGCACGACGCATATGGATTGATCATCGCCTTGTTGAGTTATTTTGGAGTAGAGAATTGTGATTTGTGATCTTCACAAGATTGGGTGGGGCGGCAAAAAAATATTTTTAAAGATATTAACCCTGTCTTAGCAACCCAATTTATTCAGTTAATTTCGGACTGCAAAAGTAAATTAGAACATTGCTTTGTAAGCTTTTTATTGTTAATTATGAGCACTTATTAAAAACATTTTGTAAAATATACTTGAATTACTTTATATATGCAAAAATTTTAATTTTCATCACTAGATAGAGATGAGGTGAAAAAATCAGTTTACTTGACCGTTTTTTTTTTATTGTCAGTTAGTTATAGGTAGAATCTATGGATTCCCCAAATGGGAAGAAACGATAGTGGAGATTGAATTTCCCTGGTTCAAATGTTGCAAAGACAACATAACTATGTGTAGTAAGGGGTAACACTACTGAGACAAGTCATTCTTGAGAGGATTCGAGATATGAATGAGATATATATATGTGTGAATATAAAGATTATGTGAATTACATACACGTGAATATTACGGTACGGTGTATATAAATTGCTTTTGTATTTTGATATAATTTTTATATATGATTTAGAATTTTATTGATATCAACCACTGCATCAAATTCAATTCAATTTTTTTTAATTTTTCGGTTTTGAATTTTGTGTTTTTTCAATTTTCAAATCTTGTTTTTCCCCATTTTGTTTGCCATGTGTTTGATTTTGATCAGTTTTTTCATCTTCTTCTTCAAAATCACTCAATTTCAAATCATCCTTGATTGGATCCTTTTGTTGTTCATTTTCTTCTTTGATCAATTCATCTTGTTCTTTCAAAAGGTTCAATTTCAATTTACTATCCAAATCTTCAATTTCCAGTTTGGTAACGTTATAAACTTCATCTGGGATACTACTCAATACAGCTAATAATGCATCATAATAATTATCTAAATCATCAGCATGTTCACCATATGTGAATGTACTTGATAAGATTAATAATGAACTTGGGATTTTTTGTCTCAATCTTAAATCTAACCAAATTTTCAAATCATCTCTTAATCTTGCCGGGGACAGTGATGATGTCTTAATACCTCTTGATGCACATGCACTTTGTAATTCCGGAATCGACAAGCTTTCAACACCTTCATAATCAATTGCCTTATCATCTTTCATCAATTGTAATAATCTATAACGGATTTGATATCTCAACATTGGATCGGTACCAAATGGTCTTAAATTCATATACCTGGTCATGGCAACTAATTGTGGTCTTGATAAATTATCTAAAACTTGATCATTTTTAAACATTCTTGCCACTTTTAATAAATGTTCCCTTGTTGGTTTGGAATCATGTTGATTTATAATACGGAAAAATTCAACAAATTCTCTCTTTTGCTCATCACTGATTTTTTTAGGAATTTTCAATCCACTTTCACTGACTGTTCTTTGTATAAATTCCGAAGTCTTATCACGAGTCAGTGATAACACCAATCTTTTCTTCTTCTTATCATCATTGGATTCATATGTCGAGGGTAATAAGTTGGGGAAAAATTTTAACAGTATTGGTAATAATAATTCGGCAAATGGTACCAATACAAAAGCTGCAAATGGAATTAATCTGAGCAAATCTTGTAAAGTTCTTGCTAATTGTGTGGATTCACGACGTGTTAATTCATAACCTGCTGTTAATTTTAATAATAACTTGAAACTAACTTTAATCTCATAACCTAATAATTTGGTACCATCTTTATAATGTTGCACCTCATGTTTAATCTTCTCCATTAAAGTTGTCTTCTTCTTCTTCTTCTCTGTACCATGATTATTGTTATTCTCCACTTCTGATGATAACTCAGTTGGCGTTAACGAATTTTTCAGTAATTCCGTTGTCTTGCCCTTGTCACTATTGGAAATTTTCTCATTTTCACAATGATTAGTTGTTGAATGGAAAAACTTGTGATGATCCGATAGTATTATCCTTGAGACATTCTTGGTCCCATATAACAAATGAGTAGTAGCACGTGGTGGTGCTCTTGTGCAATAGATCACTCTTGAAATGTTCAACATCTTTTGTTATTGTTGTATTGTGAAGTGTCTCGTTCAAGGCATAGATATAAATCTCTCTCCGTATATGGTAATAATGACCATCCATCTTCTTCTTCTTCTTCTTCTTCTTCTTCTTCTTCTCTCAACAAGTGAAAAAAACAAAAAAAACTTCAAAAACAGTCAGCCTTCTATATTAGGTAATTATTGATGGCCAAAAGGGGTAATAGTCCAATGTTAAGAGCGCGGTGTTTTGCGCCTTTAATTCTCTGTGTGTTCACTTCACTTGAGAGAGAGCTCTGGGGTCTTACTATGTTATTGCTATATCTAAAACTTGACTAGTTTATTCATATGCTAGTCTCAATTGTAAAACTGAAAACAGTGCAAATTGGCTGTTAACCAAGTAAACAGAAAATTGGTAAACTCAGTAAACTCCGTTTCCTCCGTTGACGAAACATAAACGTTGACAACAGTAAACCATCAGAAAGCTGGATTCTTTGTAATATTAGACGTTTTGTGAGCACTAACTACATAGAGGTACATAATATGAAGTCGATCAGTATTGCCTGATTTTGTAATCTTTGGTTAAACTAATCAAGTTGGATTTTGAACAAGTTTACAAAGAAAAGTACTTATAATAAAAGTGATTAAGTAGTAAGAGAGTTGACAAATGGGTGTTGGTTTGGAGTGTGGTGTGATATGAGAGTGTATGAATACATAAAGCCAAGTCACAGCTCTAGATGTTTAGCAAATCAATCTTCGGGAAACATGACACATACTCAAGACATACAGAACAACTATTGATGGTATTTCTGCTTATAACCTTTAACCTTTTAAGCCACAAATGCCATTGCATAACCACTTTCAGTTTCCATCGTGTGGCTCAGTTGTATTTCTGAGAAGAGAGGTTGAACTTGTTCGATACCCTTTCTGGTTTTCAGGACAACACAGTATCATTAACTCCGTTAAAGTCTTTTCCCTCTTCTTCTCCATATCACTCACTCAACAAAGAGTTGCACATTGGAGAAGCCGCGCAGAAAGTTTAAAGGAGAAAAAACTTGTTTCAATTTTTTCGACTTCGACTTCGTATTTGCTACTTCGTTTATCAACTACAGCCATTTGGTGGTACTTTGTTTTGGTTTTTCTGACTGCTGAGTAATCTGAATCGGTACTGTTTTGATATGAAATTCTTTGCAATTCTGCTGAGTAATCTCCATTGCAACGTGTCTTGCGGTCAATGAACCATCTATGCTGATTAATCAATACTGAAGATGAACGAAAATGTATAAGTGGATTTACTGGATTTAAAGTTTTCATGATATTCAGCCGTACACATATATTAATGAGCAATGTCTTCAACTTTATTCTATTCAACTCAAATCAAATCAAATCAACTCAATTTGAATCCAACACAACAAAGCAAAGCTAAACAAAACAAGTAGAATGTCACCATCTCACAAATTATCATCCGGTTACGAAATTCCATCACTCGGTTTAGGTTTTTATCTTACTGCAGCTGAAGAGGCTTATGATACCATTTACAAAGGTTTAGAAATTGGTTATAGACATTTCGACTCTGCTCAATTTTATGAAAATGAACAACAAGTTGTTGATGGTATTTCCAAATATTTAAAAGATCATCCAGATTTAAAGAGATCGGAAATTTTTTACACAACAAAAGTCAACCCATTTGTCGCCAATGATTATGACACTGCTAAGAAAACCATTGAAGAATCCTTGGAAAAGGCAAAGGATCTTGGATATATCGATTTAGTTTTAATCCATGGTCCACATGGAGGACCAACTGCAAGATTGGGCAGTTATAAAGCCTTACAAGAATTCGTCGAACTGGGTAAGATCAGATCCATTGGAGTTTCCAATTATGGTATTCATCACCTTGATGAACTTTTGAATTGGTCCGGTTTGAAAATCAAACCAACTGTTAATCAAATCGAATTGAATCCATGGTTGACGAGAAAGGAATTGATCGATTACATGAAATCCAAGGATATCTTAGCACAGGCTTTTTCACCATTGACAAGAGGTTTCAAATTAGGTGATCCACAATTGGTTGAATTAGCCACAAAATACAAGAAAACACCTGCTCAAGTCTTGCTTAAATGGTCATTACAAAAAGGTTTCATCGTATTGGCAAAGTCAATCAAAGAGGAAAGATTGAAGGAAAATTTTGGTGTTTTCGATTGGGAATTGAGTCAAGAAGATTTAGAAGCATTCACCCATGATGATGATTATTACGTTTGTGTTCCTCATTGGGATCCTTCAAAGAATGACTTGTCACAATAGATTTATATATAATGATAAATTTAATATCATTTCTAATCTCGGTTAGTAGTGTTGTGTTTGTAATGGGGTAAGCAGATTGTAACTTCCATCACAATCGTTATTGCAATGGGTAACTCCCTAACAGTTAAATAAAAGAAAAAAAAGATCTCCAATCTATTGATGAAAAATAAATCTTTCCATATATAGAGTTATACAAGTTTTCACACAAATGTTTTAAATAAGTGCTCATAACTAATCCATTTTGGTATGATGTGAGTAATTAATGATAAATAGTTGTTGTGTGTTGAAGAAAAAAACGTATCAAATAAAGTTAATTAGAAAATAATTAAAAAAATTTATATATATGCTCATAACTATAAATAGCACACGGTTATACGCCATTTGCCATCTCATTACGTGGTTCACTAGCTCTCTGGTTCCCTGGTTCTCTGGATCTTCTGCTGGCTGGCGCCTTTATCCTGCACTAAATAACCTATTTTTTTTCCCCTTTGTAATCTAAAAACATAACTTCTTACAATGATTATTTTGAGAGAAAAAGTTATCTTTTAAACACCTTCTTTGTTCACAACCGATGATCTTCTAAGATAACTCGCAGAAAAAATTACACCAACTCCCATCTTAGGTATACTCAGAATGGTAGCTTATAAAAGGAATACGCAAGTCGCTTATACAACATTGTCGCAAAAAGCTTGTTCTAGATAGTAGTAAAAATCATTTGCATAACAAAGAAAAAAAACCATCCACAGAAAAAAACACCCCTGAAATGATTTAGCAGATATTTTGAAATATTCTTTCTATATAGTCAATCAACACAAAGAAGATGACTGTTCCTGATATTTGGTTCATCCTCCCGTTATGGGCAAGGCTCCTACCACTTCTTTTTGGTTTGCTGTATTTGATTTGCATCATTATTTTACAAATCACAATGCAATTATTGACAACTGTTTTCGCTGGTGTTTCCGTACTACAAGAGTTCTTTTTTGGTTCTACACAATATTACTTTGGGTCCTTTGCCCTCTTTTCATGTTTTGGGTTTTGATGTTTCGTAGAGATAAGGTTGTCGATGATTGCATTGAAGAATTTGTTACTCAATATCTCAAGATAAGACCATTGGCATCTGTTGAAGTACAAGAACGGAAAAAAAGATGGAAACTGTTGGCTGATGAGATGAATAATTACATTCAAACAAAAGTGCAGATTTATGACAATTCAGTGATGAAAAGATTTCATCTCGAAAATTGGGGAGTGCAAGATATGGTGAAGCAGTACATTGAGCAGTTTGACCTCAAAACCAAGGGCCTTTCAATGGAAGAGGGAGCATTCCAAGAGCTCGAACCAAAGTTGAAACTCTTGTTCAAGCTTAAACAGGCTCATATTAATGATAGTGCCATTGCATACAAGGTCATCTTTGAAGAATCAGAGGCGTCGTTTGACCAATCCCAGTCCGGTTCTAATTCTACTGCAGAAGCAGTGTGAAGCGAAAAACAGGATTTTAAGGTATTTGACTCTTTGCAAAGTGCTTGGGATTCTCATCTATTGCCAATCATTGAGCATCTTGTGAGTTATTTTTTACAAATTTGTGTATTTTTTTTTTTTTTGTGTTTATCTTTTAGTGGAACAATTTTAATTGATTTGACATTTACAAGTAATGGGGCTTAAAAGGACAACCCAAGGAATTGTAGTATGTCTTCTACAAACACTGATAAGCCCAGTGCCAGTAGTCTGCCCTGAGAATGAGGTGTCAATTTATCTCTCTGAGTTTTTTCTTGAACAATATTTTACTGTGCTATTAATAATGATGTATAAAAAATAAATAATATTTAAAGCATTTCCGAAACAATGCTCTTAACTAATGTTTACTAAGACCTATTTCACCATTGTTTGGTAACTGTTTGGCAACTGCCTCTTGACCATAATTAGACTTGACGATACTACTTTTTTGGCACCTCGAGTTTAAAACTGTATCAGTTCCTGCAATTGACATTGAACTTCCGTGGTTAGCTAATCCGTTGTTGCCATTGTAAATACTCATACCATCAGACAAAAGACATATCTCCAATTGAACTTTAAGAACAGCAATAGCTGGCTATTCTTATTGTCTTATACTATATGCCGGAGTCAGCTGTGATCTAAAGGAGTGATGATGCGAGTTAAGAGAGATCTATTGTTGTTGATGACACTGCATAGTGATAGTATATGAGATAGCCCCTGTGTTTCCTCTTTGGGCGATATAATTTCCTGAAATCTAACTCCGAAGTTGAAGAACTCTGGCATGCTGCTATTCAATCACTTGAAACTGATGTTCATTCAAGCATATCTAACATTCTATCTTTAAGGATCCAAGATACTTTTGTGGCTTTAGGAAATCTTTGAAAGAGTACAAACTTTGCAAGAAAAGTTAAGTGAAGAGGCTGAAAAAAATAAGCATTAGATCTCAGATCTTGCATCTGTTGTTGTATCTCTCCATACATAACATCCTTTTAGATCGGGCTGCTTTCTTAATCCTGCAAATATATCGTATCATAACTTATCATAGATTAACTTGATACACTTCAGAGCCCACTAGCTATGAGCAGATAGAATCTTATCAATTTGAACATGTTATCGAAAAGCTTTTTTCGAAAAGCTTTTTTCGAACTTTAAAGTTAATAATAAACAAAAAAAAGAAAATTGCATATAAAAAAGCAGCCAAAGAGAAACATCATTTGATATAAACAATCAACAAGATGATTTTTGATCTACCATTCGCCGATTTTTGGCCTATGATCCCGCTATGGGCAAAGATCTTGCCATTAATTTATATTATATTTGTCTTTTATCTACAATTCTCAATGGAATTATTGACAACTGTTTTCGTTGGTGGTGATGACTCAGGAGATACAGCTATTACAAGGTGGTTATTTTGGTTCGTAACAATAGTTTTTTCGTTCTTCTGCTTTATAACCATGATTGTCTCCGGGTATGAACGTTTAGATGAAGTGATTCCCGATTGTCTTGAAGAGTTTGTTATTCAATATTTTAAAATAAGACCATTGGCATCCGTGGAAGTACATGAACGGCAAAAAAGATGGCAGATGTTGACTGATGAGATGAATAATTATATTCAAACACAAGTGCACACCTTTGACAGTTTAACGATGAAAAAATTATATCTTACAGTTGAAGGAGTGCAAGAATTGGTGCAGAAGTACATTGACCAATTTGACAGCGAAACGAAGGAACTCTCACTGGAGGCGGGAACTTTTGAAATGCTCCCACCACATTTGAAACTTCTTTCCAAATTAAAACTGACTCATAATAGTGATGGTGCAATTGCATACAAGGATATATTTGAAGATCCAGATCTGTTATTCAACGGGTCCCAAACTGGTTCCAGTTTTACAAAAGAGACCGTTTGAAAGGAAGAACAGTAGGTTAAGACTACTGTATACCATTTGCTTTGAGATCCACGGTTATTGACAATCATGGGGGGTCTTTTATGAGGCTTTTTCCCACAAAGTTGTGTGATTGATTTGTTTATTTTTTTGTATTGAATAAAACTAATAGAACAGGAGGAACAGTTTTGAAATTTACAGTTATTTTGTAATTATTACAACTGGTAGCTTTTCAGCTCTCGGTTTTTGAATATTATTGAATATAGAATGAAATATGAAGTTCAAGAATGATGAATTGTTCAACTACCTCAAAGAGATAAGTGTTAAAGATCTGTATGCTTAAGTTTTAAGAGTTATATCTATTGGTTTCATATTTGAAAGACAGTTTCGCATCTCAACTTGTATGTCTAAGCTAACATGTACAATTACCAGTCCTCAGAGTGTATTAAAGGGAAACACACTCTTCATTTCCCATAGATGTATAATTCTAGAATGATGATGTGAAGTCTATGTATCTATATATATAGCCCCTGTATTTCCGCATTGGGCGACTCTTGTTTTGCTCTGTGATTTGCGCCATTCATTTGGAATTGTTAAAAGATGATAATTATACAAGATTAATAACATACATAAAGTGATGTCGATAATACCGGGATCATTCCCTACATCGAGCCACCATGACAACGAAGATGATGTGATACCTATTAGATCGATATCGAGAGATTTGTATATGAATTCATTACATACAAAAAAACTACGATGGAAGAAATTTAGTAAAGAGTGTTTTAAATTTTTTGATTTGATATTGATCACTCAAATACTTATAATTCATTTCATTGATAATTCGATAATCAATTTGTTATTAAGGTATTCATTACAATATTTCTTGTTGAATTTGAATAACATTCTTGATGATCTATTGGTGATGAATCAACAAACATACACGACTAATGAAGAAGAAGTTAATGCCAGGGATTCATTAAATGCCTTGATCAATAGTTTAAAGATGAAATATAAGACAAGTTTGATGAGTGGGATAATATTGTTTAATGCATTTTGTATATGGAGTCATTTTTACATGGTGGAAACTTCGAAAAATGATGAATATTTGTATGGGTTTTGCTTTTTAAATTTGATTGGACAATTGAAATTACATCACAAGTATCCAATAATGGTATTAGATGTATTCATTTTTTGTCAACAGATATTATTATACAATTTCAAATTCAACAATATCTTGACATCTGAACATTCACAAGATCAGAATAATAACAATAATAATACGACAAGAGATGTTGAAGACGAGGAAGAAGATGAAGATGACAAAGATGAAGATGGATATCAAGGAAATTTGAAAATTTATGAAGTTAATATATTACCTAAATTGAATAAGAATTTTTTGATTGAATATATAGGATGGGATCGTGGGATAAGGTTAGGAAATGATGATAGTACATATGGGTCTGTATAATTTCAGTTATTATTATTATTATTGTTATTATTATTATTATTATTATTATTATTGTACATGACATAAACTATGTGTGTCGATGCCAGATGCAATTGTTTATTGACGTAGATGACACCTCTAAACAATGATTTGGAGAAGGGTAATTGTGTACACGGTATCTATCCGGGAACATATATACTTGTACATCCTTGCAATACAGACTCCGAGCTCCGACTTTTCACTATGAGTTATACAATGCCTTAAGACAAGGTTTACAAATTGTGACACCCCCGTTGAAATGACAACTTGGGGTGCGAAGAATTCTTTTTTTAGTAGTACCCTCTGTGAAAGTATCCGTGATCAACAACGGTAATCAGCGGATTTGAACTTGTTGTGATGAGCATCGTTTTTTATAAATAATTGAAATTGGGATTGTGTATATGTATATATAGAACAACTGTGATATGCCATGACTTGGTCAGTTGGATGATTGTTGTTCGTATTGTACCTGTGATGTATTATACCCATTGCTGTCAATACCCAACAACAGCAGCGGTTAAAAAAAACCCACTGCTTAATTGTTATCCCTTCTGGCCCTGCGCGGGGCCCTGGGTCTGGGTCTGGGCCCCCCGGTGGCCCCTTGGCTCTGCGCTGGTTGCGAGCGGGAAGAGAAGAGAAAGAAAGAAAAATAGTCTCTTTGTTGTTTGTTGTGAAGAGCAAAAAAAGAGAAAAAAAGTAAAAAGTAAAAGGATCAAATCTGTTTTGAGTTTGAAAACAACCTTAAATCAACACTGGATACTGCAATTGATACCACTGCATCGATAGACACAACTGGGAGGATACAGATGTCCCGTTCCTAATACAACAACACCGTCCCCAACCCATATCAACATATTTAGTGACAATTTCAAAGACTACAAAGCATACACATACACAAACACAAACACAAATGTCTCATAGTAAAAATAGTAGTATCAGTGATCAGTTGAATTATTTCAATTACAAACAACCGGCATCTTCAATAAGATCAGCACTGACATCTCCATCGTCATCACTCCATTCCCCCAATGATTCCATGGTGACGTTGCCCAATTATTCATTGGATCAACAGGATGGCGTTGTTAATAATAATAATGATCAATTGAAAATTATCCTTCCGGCATCCGATATTCATTCTCCATATCATATTTCATTACCTTATCAAACTACTCAACCTACAGAGGAATTGGGTAAACGTTTCACAATATGGAAAAAAATCATTAAGCAGTTGATTTTTTATTTTAAAGAGTTGGCAATGTTAAGACAACATTATTATCAATTAAACGTTCACATGTTGAACAATATACAATTTTTATCATTGAATAGTAAGAATAAACCAAAGAAATCGACATTATCACCTGGTGAACTCCCATTACAACAACATGATATATTCTTTGGCACTTCAGAGGATAAATTTATCAATACTTCATTTTTACCGACAAATTCTAAATCAGTACAGGGAGTTTCTACAACGTTGTTTAATTATCATAAATCATTAGCAGATAGAGAATTACAAACTTATAATGATTTGTCGTTAAAGATAATACCAAGGTTGGAAAATTTGAAGAAATCTTTAAATTTCAAAATTAAAGAAATTATGAATTTGAAAAATGATTTCAAATTTACTCAATTGAGATCAGAAGTTGCCAAAACGGGGCAAATCTTGAATTCATACATCAACAGTGTAGAATTCTTAGAGAGAGGATTTGTCTCTTCAAATAAAGTTGCAGAACATGATTTGAAAATGAGTGGGAAACATGATCCATATTTATTGAAATTACAATTGGATTTACAATTAAAGAAACAATTGTTGGAAGAGAATTATTTAAAAGAAGCTTTTAATAATTTACAAAATTCCGGTTTTGAATTGGAAAAAATCATTTATAAAGAGATTCAAACAGCTGTTAATAATTTCACAAGATTGATACAATCCGAAGTTGATGCTGTCAAGAGAAATTTAATCGATGATTTAACACAAAATTTCTTAACAAATGATCCAACCATAGATTGGAATTATTATATGAAAAATGATGATGGTAAGAATTTCCTAAACACTGAAGAGAAGAAAAAATTTAGAAAATTATCAGATATAACATATCCATATCAACGTAAAGTTATTAGTTACCCATTGAGATCTGGATTCTTAAATAAAAAAAATAAAGTCACCAAGACGTACACGAAATTTTATTATGTCTTGACGATGAATTATTTACATGAATTTAAGACAAGTGATCGTCAAAAGGAGCAAAATCCAATACAATCTTTTAATTTGAATCGTTGTAATGTTGTTGAACAAAAAGAGAGGAAAATAGTATTACAACATATTAGTAAAGATAAGAGTAAAAATAATTATACTTTTAAATGTGATGATGCTAAGGAAGCTGCTAAATGGTTAAATGATATATTAGAATTGACAAGTTTTAAAACCACTGTTGAAAGAAGTCAATTTTATGAAATGAAATTCCTGTCTTCTAGACCACCTTCGATGAATTCATCATCACTGAATTCTTCCAAGCAACCATCACAAAATTCATTGAATGTTAAATTCACTCCACATCATAATAAATCATCATCATTAGCATCATCAAGAGATTTCAACAATTCTACATCATCTTTATCGAAACAAGGTTCATCATCATCTTTATCAAAAGTCTTGGCTTCATCATTTCAACAACAACCACAGCAGGATGATCCTGGTAAATTCACTGCAAATTTGAATTTGTCGACAAATAATTTAGTACCATCGATAAGTATTTCTGATCATTCACCAAGTTCAAGACATTCAAGTGGTTCAAGTGTCATGACTGGAGTTTCATCAAGGCCAAGTACGGATTATTTCAATATCAAACCTTCGAATAACAATAACAGTTCACAAACTTCATTGACTATGAATATTGATAAGAAATTACCATACGCTTCAGGGGTGAGAACTCCTCCAAAAGTACAACAACAACTGCAACAACAACAATTCCAACAACTGCAACAACAACAGCAACAGCAACAACAACAGAAACAGAAACAGAAACAACAGTTCAAATTGAATTTACCATCACAAAATTTGAACAAGATGATGGTTGATGAATTTGCCAATGGTATCAAAACCCCTGGAGAATTACCACAAACTTCAATTGGCGATATTATCAATGGATTTCAAAATCAAAAAATTGAAGAAAATAAAGATGAATAATCTACGTGTGTTACAGTGTATAATTTTTTATAAATCTTTGTGTATATATATATATATCAATAACTTGACTACTTACTACCGGTACTACCAAATCCACCTTCACCTCTAAGGGTATCATCCAATTCCAGTTCAGTAATCTCCACGACATCCGAATTCAAAATTTTTTCCAACACCAATTGTGCAATTCTATCACCTTTATTAATGACAAATTCCCTTTCACCATGGTTGAAAAGGACAACTTTAACTTCACCTCTATAATCGGCATCTATAACCCCGGCACCTGTTGAAATACCATGTTTAACCAGTAATCCTGAACGAGGAGCGACTCTTCCATATGTGCCATGTGGGACGATGATCGTTAAATCGGTACCGATCATGCCTTGGCCTCTCAGTGGGATGACACCGGATTCAGATGCGTATAAATCATAACCGGCTGCTAATGCTGAACCTTTAGTTGGTAATGTAGCATTACTGGAACGTTTAAAGATCTTTAATGGTGGGATGTCGTAGTTGGATGAGAGTTTGGTCTTTTTATTTGGTGATGGTTGTTGTTGGGCAGTGGTGGTGGTGGTCATGGTTGATGATGAAAGTAATCTCTTTGATATGATTCTTGTGTTCATTAAAGTGTATGGGAACAACGCGATGGTGTGAAGAAATAAAAATTTTAATTTCTTTAACAAAAACAATTAACGCGTTGGGAAGAAGAAGAGTAGTAGTAGCAGTAGTAGTACACTCTTATACATCTGTATCTATACCTATACAGGTGTATAGATTCAAGTGGGACTGTGTGTCATAAGAGATATGGGTAATACAGTACACAGTTGATAGATACTGTAGTCAGTATGTTGTACGTGTACTGTCTATACAATACAAGGCTGAATGCAGACCCTTTACCCGTGTCTGCTCAATAAAGAGAAAAATGCCACACTGTGCACAGAGAGAGAAGATTTTTATACTTTTTGATGATTTTTTATTTTTGCTCTTTATCAACTCATCTCCGATAAGGTACTATACTGTTACACAGAGGGTGAAGAAGACACCAGACAGGATGAGTGATGAGTTGAAATATGTTGCTAGTAACTCATTAGAATCAAAACATTCACAAGTACAAGATAGTGGCGATGGTGATGGTAGATTGGGATCTGAAAGACCTGAATGTTTTAAAACCACATTACAAGAGATCTTATGTATCGGATGTTGTTCATTCACCGTTGGAGCATCGAGTATGACCACCGGGTTTTGTATGTTGAGTTTATCAAAAGTTTCCAAAGATTTCAATGTCATTGGTGGTGATTTAACATGGGCATCTGGTTCCGTTGGGTTAGGTGCTGGTTCATTTTTGTTGATAATGGGTGGTGTCTCTGATGCATTTGGTAGGAAAAAAACCATGTGTTGTAGTTTGATCTTGTTCGTCATTACGCATTTGATATGTGGATTCTTGCATGATTTTATCGCATTGTGTATTGTGAGAGCATTGATCGGGGTGTTTGTCAGTGCTGGAACACCATCACTGGCTGGTATACTCGGTGCTAATTACTTACCGGGGAAGAGAAAGAATAGAGCATTTGCCACATTTTCTGCAGGAGCTCCCGTGGGGTTTGTTGGTGGTTTACTCATTGGTGGTGTCGCGTCACAATGTTTGAGTTGGAGAGCTGGTCATTGGTTTTTTTCCATATTATATTCAGTGATGGTGATATTGACATATTTAGTAGCACCACTGGATCCAACTTTGGAAAAGAGACAAGTTTGGAAAATTTTGAAAAATTTAGATTATATAGGTTCATTTATATCATTGGCTGGTTTTACATTATTTTGCTTTGCTTTAACGCAAGTTGATGCTACGTCAAAAGGTTGGAAAACTCCATATATATTGGTGACATTGATCATTGGATTTTTGCTAATTGTTAGTCTTGGATTTTATGAAAATTATATCCCAATAAATCCAATAATGCCGATGAAAATTTGGAAACTGGCAAATTTCGCAATGTCAATGCTTGTTATTTCATTATGTTGGGTTGACTTTCAAGGTGTATTGACTTTTTACTCAGTGTTGTTTTTTGAAGAGATTAAAAATTATAGTCCATTGCATACAGCGGCATGTGTTTTAACCATGGGGATAGGTGGTATCCTTGTGAATTTATTCGCAGCATTGACATTACACATCATCCCTGGCACCTTGTTATTATTCATCTCCACTGCATCATTCGCCCTGCTGGCTATCATTTGGGAAACGATGAGTATTGATCGTAATTATTGGCTTGGTCCATTTTGGGCATATTTGTTACTGGTGATTGGTGCCGATTTATCGTATAACGTTGTGAACATGGTGGCGATGACATCGGTGGATTCCACATTGCAAAGTTCAGCACTGGGGATTTTCAATACGGTGATACAATTATCAGGGACTGTGGGGTTAGGGATAAGTTCCGCTGTGGTTAGTGCTCGTTATTCATTGTATGGGACAGAGTTGGAGACAAAATATCCAGAGAGATTGTTTGATAGTTTTAAAAATGCATATTGGTTAGCATTTGGTTGTGCATGTGCTGCATTTTGTTGTTGTGGGTTTATTAAATTAGGCGTTGTTGGTGATAAGAAAGTACTGCAAGAGAGTAATAGCGAAATATGACAATGTTTTTTAATAATGCTGCAAACTTTTTTATTAGTTATATATATATATATATATATAGTGGTATATTCAAATCAATGGATCAACCATTTAAAAAATTTGAAAATACTCATGATGATAATTTGACAAAATCTGAAAATTGTATACAAGAACCAAATGATCAATAATAAAAACCCAATTAAATTCTCTAACAAGTAATAAACCATCTTTATCAAGAAATCATTTGTATTATCACCGGTCAACGATGAATAAAGATTTGAATCCAATTTTTCCAAACGTTCTTTTAAACGTCTTGTTTCTAAAGTTAATGATGTGTTTATCTCACCAATGGTTCTATCTGAAAGTGATAACAATACATCAATCTTGTTTGAATATTTATTACCTAAATGATTTTTATAATCCGTAGTTGATTCATTGATTTCACCGATTAATTTTTCAAATTTTGACAGTTTGGTATTGAAATCTTGATAATTTGACATAATCTTGTCCAATTCTTCATTTTTAAAATTTATAAATTGTCTCACCTTGTTATCTAAAAAAATTGGCTTGTTTTGTAAATTTCTCTCACCGAGTAATACCAAACCTTTTAATTTTTTCAACATGTTTTGTTGTCGACATAATTGTAATCGATCATCTTCTAAACCGTCAAATGTTGGAGTCAGTTCACGATCAATATCGATACTGGGCTCTCTCTTGTGTTTATAAGATTTGATATTCACACTTTTAATAGGTGATAATAACAAATTTGATGATGATGAAGCTGATGAATTTTTAGAATCTTTTCTCAAATCTGGGATTGGTACTGTTGTTGTTGTTGGTGCTAATTCTCCAACTAGATTGATTGATGATGTCTTGGAATCACGATCCTTGTGACTGTTACTATGACGGAATAATGACACAGGAGATCTTGAGAATCTCTTTTGCTGTTTTTGTGATGAAGATCTTGATGAAATGGATTTAACACTTGATCTACCAAGTCTACCTTCTTCATCTTCGATATTAATGATGGGGAAATCGAATAATTTTTCATGTAATCTACCACCGTTGTTTGACTCATCCACTGTTTTGGAAGGATTTCGTTGTATATCATTATTGTTATTACTCAGTACTGGGAACCATAATTCCATATGAGGATTTTTCAATTCGTTAAAATGTTGTGTTCTAAAATTGAAATCATGAACCATTTCACGAACGTCAACTTGCCATTTCAAATTCTTATCTTTTTTTTCACTAAAAGCTTGTGATGCAGGTGTTATCAATTTCAAATCTAATCTCTTTGGTATTTGCTTATATTTCTTGTAAAGTTTCCTATTTCTAATCACTTGTAATGGATTATAAACACCTTCGACATGAGGATATAATGGTTCATTTGTTATTGGATCTAATCTTTTGACATCGATTTGTCTTTTCAAATACATATAATGTAATTCAATGGTGAATTTCACCCTTTCAGCTCTAACTAAGGTACTAGATGAAAATTTCTTATTTGAATGTTGTTCATTTTCAATGAGTATTTGTCCCAAATCATTATTATTATTATTATTAGAACTATCCATCGAATCTAATATTAAACCTTTAACCATACTTCTTCTTATCCCAAGAAATAAACTTGACAACTCTGCAGTTTTCACTTTCATATCTTTTTTATCTTCCTCGTTCAACGTGGAAGATCCATGACTAGGTGGAGATGTACTTGTTGAAAGTGATTCTTCATTGATTAAGTGGTTCAAATGCGAGGCATTGAGAGCTGGTTCAAGTGAACGATGATGATGGTTTGAAGAAGAAGAAGGTTTGGGACGACTGAACCTTTTCTTCGGAAGTTCTGTTATTGATGATGACATTTCATCTCTATCTTTTGATTATTATATGATTTGTAATGGTCAGCAGCAGCACCGGTAATATATTTCTGAAATTGACAAAAAAATTATTTAGACACAAAAACAATTTTATAAAGACAAGATGGACAAGTATAGGTGTATATACACTTAGATTGATAACAGTGGATAGATAAGATCGATGTCATTTGCAATATTGACATACACTGTAGCATAGATATATATAGTTTATTAAAAGACCCTGCTCTCCTTACATATATACAATTTCATTCTATAAATTACTATAATCACTATAATTACTATAGATACTTCTTCAGTAATAATTTAACTTTCAAATCAAAGACATCACTCGTTATCAGATCATTAACGTTATAAAAAGGATTAAGATTATGTTTCAAATATAATTCATTAACTTCCACCAAGAATTGTTTCAAACTTTCATCATTCTTCATATTATTATCTTTTAAATCGTACAACAAGATCAATTTGATATTACTTATAGTGAGATAACAATTCAATTTGAATCTCTTGTTAGAATCATAATTCTTGAGATAATTGTTATTAGAAATCCATTGTAAATCTTCAATCAAATCAATTGAAGAATTTATTATAAATGGTATCAATTCCGTATCACGTTGTGTAAATGAATGTTGTCCTTGGTTGTCCTGTTTGAATGTGCCTATGGAAAGTTGATACACTGGGTTGTCCTTGGTTCCTATTATTGATAAATGATATGACATCTCTTTCTTGTTGTTGTTGTTGTTGTTAAACAAGTTGGAGTATTTTTATATAAAGAAAAAAAAAATTTCACCACAAATAGAACTGGCTATATTCGAGAATTGAAAAGTTTATTCGGCATCAAGCTTTATGGCATCAAGACGATGGTAATTATAATCAATTATTCTTTAATGTTAGTTATGAGCACTTCAAGTTGAAATATTTTGACTCTTCTTCTCTTATAAAATGTTGTTATTGTTATTGTTATTACTAGTAGTAATCAGTACTCATTATTATACATCTCATCTTTCACACTGTTGTCGTTCTCCTCATATCAATATCTTCCCTCATACTAACATCACTCTGACTCCTTCTCACCATCCAATTCATATATCATCATCAGATCATATGGGCTCACCCAACAACTTGTACACATTATTACTCCTTTCAGCATACAACAAGAGTTGGACTTCCTAAATAGGCAATTCTCAAGATGATGTCCCTAAGTACAGATTAATTCTGTAACGATAACATGGTGTATAGAAGATAGTTGAATGGTTCATTCTGCTATTAACATTCCCTCACCAGTTCGATTCTAATAAAATCATGAACAAGATCATTTGAACTAAATTTTAATTTTGAAAAAGAAACTCATATAACATAGAAGGTATTAAAGTAACTAGTTCTGGCCATAGATTGAACGAGTCTTTCTAAGATTGTATTAAAGACATCTATGACTATCTCTTTATTTTTTTATAAGTAGAGGCTATTGTAAGATGCTTAGTGGACTCTTTAATTGTAAACGTTTTGAAAACAATACAAGATAAGAAAGAAAGTCATTGATATGTTTTAATAACTATCATATAACGAACGGCTGATAACTTGTTTTATTATAAATGTTATGTTATTGTTTATATCTGGAGCATTGATAATACAAGATGTGTCTTTGTACTTGTATGCTAAAGATGTCGTTGATGTTAATATATAGAGTTTTGTTAGTAAAATAACTCAATGACCTGTAAGTTCTAGAAGTGCAGATCAAACTGACAAAAAGGGAAATTTGTATGAACCACAAAGCCAACTGAACGATATAAAAGAAACCGTTTGTGTTTGATTTTATTCTGTTTAATTTTAAAATTAATTAATATATTATTTGAGAACCACAATGCCACTTACTAGTTATTACAACTTTGGCGAGGTTCTCCAAACCCCAATTAACTCATTAGACTATCACCAACATGTCTATGGGTTAAGGCATGACTCGTTTGATTCGAAGATTGATCAATCACTCGAGATACCACTCACCAAACCGGTTATCGAGAATCATGATTCGTTTCAATATTCAAATTCATTCTACAACAACTACAACTATAATGAATTTGAAGAGTCTGGTGAAACCGTGAATTCTTCTATTACTGATGGTCTGCAGGACCGGTTGAAGATTCAAGACGGTGTTTCAAAGTTTGTACAATTTATTATTCACGAGGATGAACCACAATTGTCTCTCGATGAAGTTGCACAAATTATGGATGATGATTTTATTCCCGTTGATACAACACCAAATATTCTTGGGACACTGAAATCATCTCCAACTTCTTATACCGGTAAACCATATGATGCGACTATTAAGAGATCCTTAAAGTCAAATCTGAAGGTTTTGAATAAAATTGCAAAACCAGCAATTAATTCTCCAACTGGTATAATGAATGTTGCCAAGATTGATCAAATGATTCGGTTTTCCAAGGATCAAAAGAAGTTGAATAAGATCAAAAGGAAGAAGTCCCATCTTTACAGATCTTATTGGGAAAGACGTCTGAATCTGGGATTATGTCTTCCAATTGACTTGATGTCCACAAAGGAATTGGAAGAAGAGCTTAACAAAGATGTTTCAGAACTCATAGCCCATCCTTTAAGCTCCGATATCTATGATGATCTTATCAACATCACAAGAGACGATTATGGGATAATGTTGTAACACCGGTAGATATATTGTAACGCTTGTTGAAACCTTTGTAACTTACCTTGATTTATATGTTTATGATCCATATATATTCAAGAGCTTTTATCTCTTTTATAAAACAGCATAATGATTGTAGCTCTCTATTTAGTTTCATCAGTTTATTATATGATGAATATCTTCAAACTGAGATGTAACACTTGAGGTGATTTACACAAAAGCGTTAACAAGTTTGCCATTTGGTTTTGACGTGCATTTGAAAAAAAGAATAAACTGGGGAAGAAAATGTTATTAATCTTGGGTTATCACTGTATATTTACCCAACTTCACGAAACCTATACAAGTAGCTTGAAGGTTCTATTGAGACGGGAATGTTAGTTTCAAGAACAACATAATGTCTGCAGCAATATCTAAGGATTTCTATGTCAACTTGGGCAATTCTGGTTTAAAAATTTCCAAGATCATTCTCGGATGTCTGGGCTTTGGATCTAAAGAATGGTTAGGAGATTGGGTGCTTGATGATGATGAAGAAGTATTGGGATTGATGAAAGCGGCTTACGATGCTGGTATTAGAACTTTTGATACTTCCGATATGTACAGTGGTGGACTTTCTGAAGAATTTATCGGTAAATTTATAAGAAAGTTTGATATTCCAAGAGAGTCTTTAGTTATTTTGACAAAATGTTTCCACTTGGTTGATATCCATGGAATTTCCAACCCACCTCCTGAAACTGATACTTTCAATAAAAAAGGGTTGTCAAGAAAGCATATTGTGGATGCTGTTGATCTGTCAGTCAAGAGATTAGGAACTTTTATCGATGTTTTACAACTTCATCGTTATGACAATGATACACCTGAAGAAGAAACCATGAGGGCATTGAACGATGTCATTGAAATGGGTAAAGTCAGGTATATTGGATCGTCGTCAATGTATGCTTATCAATTCATCAGCTTGCAAAATATCGCTGATAAGAATGGTTGGCACAAGTTTATCTCCATGCAAAACTATTATCATCTCTTGTACAGAGAGGAGGAAAGAGAAATGATCCCATATTGTAAGAAGACCAACGTTGCATTGATCCCATGGTCACCGATTGCCGGTGGGCTCTTAGCAAGGCCTCCAGATCAACTGCAATCGACTAAAAGAGGCAAAATGTTAATTTCAAACGAAGATACACTTCTCAACGGTCCAAATGTGGACATTATTGACAGAGTGGAAGAATTGGCTGAAAAGCATAATGTCTCCATGGCTGTTATCTCAATGGCATGGAGTCTTCATAAAGGATGTTTCCCCGTTATTGGAATCAACAAGATTGAAAGAATTGAAGATGCATTGAAGGCAGCTCAATTCAAACTCGGTGAAGATGAAATCAATTACCTTGAGGCAGAATACCATCCAGTGCTGATCCAAGGTTATCTTAGCTAGCTGAAGTGTTGCGAAACATATATTCTTTACCTAAAGTTTGTATGGTTTTTTTATACGATTTTATAAATTGTTGCTTTTAAATGGCCAAACATCAATAGTGCTTCTCAAGTCACCAATTTAACTATTTGAAGTGACAAAAGTATTATGAGCAATTCAAGTGCAGCCGAGTTCAAAATTAAGACTACAGTTTTGAAAAAACACTTGTATTTTGACCTTCTCAATAAAAAGAAAAACTTTATCATTCAACAATCAGTTAGGACATCTTCAAAAGATGAAAAGAATGACAAGGGGAATCTTCCAGGTGGACTAGATATAACCTCACATTGAGGATGTGAATGCATATTGAGGCTCTGTGTTAAGATTATGCATCGAGGTTACAACTCCCACAACTTTCAATCACCCTTGACCTCTTGTCATCTTTCTCCATTGAATCCCATAATAAATAAACCTCTTCTTTCATAATTTCTTGTACAACTTTATCAAACTGTCAACCATCGACTACCATCAAGCATCAGTTTTCCCCTTGATGTTGTAGCATACCCTTGATGTTGTAGCTCTAATTGAAAAAGAAAATGGTTTCACCAGCAACCTTGGATCCAATTCTTCAATACTGGAAAGGAAAGGCAGCCTTGATGGATCTGGATTAGCGTTTGGGATGCATTGTTTGCTTCAATGTTGTCACAATGCCGACATCTTTCGAAACAAATTGTGGATAAGTGTATCAGCGGTAACGGCAAAAAAACATCAGACATCATTTGAATTCCATCATTTCCCTGGCAGCTGCAAAGGTGGAGCACTTAGTCATAATAAAGCGTGTAATTCACCTCCCAAATCGATGGGTTGACCCATTATTGTAACACAATAATCATCAGCGTCTAATAAATGTCAACTTTTATGGTAATACATAGCGCCAATAAGTTCGTTGGTATCGTTGTTTTAGTTGTCGTGTTTGTACTTGGGATTGTGAAAGCTTGGATATGACAGTGTTGTTGTTGATGTTGATGTTGATGTTGATACAAATACTGATGATGTTATTAAAGTCGAGATTTAAAGAATTGATAATAAGTAATCGTTGCTGCTGATATTGTTGTGGTTGTTATGGATGATATCATTGTTGTGATGTTGCTGTTGCTGTTGTTGTCGTTATTGTTGTGATTGAAACATGGCCACCTGATATATTGATATTTTATTTCATCATCAAAAGATAGTGATGTCTCGAAGATCTATTCACTTCAATAAATGTAAACACAAAAGTTTAACACCGTTGAACTTCCTGATCGGGTAATAATAAAGATCTGGTTCCTAAGTAAAGATCAGATTGACAAAAAGGGGAACTTTGAGTTAAATAATCGGACCACAAAGCCAACTGAACGATATAAAAGAAACTGTTTGTGTTTGATTTTATTCTGTTTAATTTTAAAATTAATTAATATATTATTTGAGAACCACAATGCCAATTACTAGTTATCACAACATCGGCGAGGTTCTCCAAACCCCAATTAACTCATTAGACTATCACCAACATGTCTATGGGTTAAGCCATGACTCGTTTGATTCGAAGAATGATCAATTCCTCGAGATACCACACACCAAACCGGTTATCGAGGAACATGATTCGTTTCAATATTCAAATTCATTCTACAACCACTACAACTACAACTACAATGAATTTGAAGAGTCTGGTGAAACCGTGAATTCTTCTATTGCTGATGGTCTGCAGGACCGGTTGAAGATTCAAGACGGTGTTTCAAAGTTTATACATTTTATTATTCACGAGGATGATCCACAATTGTCTCTCGATGAAGTTGCACAAATTATGGATGATGATTTTATTCCCGTTGATACAACACCAAATATTCTTGGGACACTGAAATCATCTCCAACTTCTTATACCGGTAAACCATATGATGCGACTATTAAGAGATCCTTAAAGTCAAATCTGAAGGTTTTGAATAAAAAAATTGCAAAACCAGCAATATATTCCCCAACTGGTATAATGAATGTTGCCAAGATTGATCAAATGATTCGTTTTTCTAAGGAACAAAAGAAGTTGAATAAGATCAAAAGGAAGAAGTCCCATCTTTACAGATCTTATTGGGAAAGACGTCTGAATCTGGGATTATGTCTTCCAATTGACTTGATGTCCACAAAGGAATTGGAAGAAGAGCTTAACAAAGATGTTTCAGAACTTTTACCCTATTCTCTAAGCTCTGAGGTCTATGATGATCTTATCAACATCACAAGGGACGATTATGGGATAATGTTGTAACACCGGTAGATGTATTGTAAAGCTTGTTGAAACCTTTGTAACTTACCTTGATTCATATGTTTATGTTTTCATATATATTCAAGAGCTTTTATCTCTGTTTTGAAACAACATAATGATTGTAACTCTCTCTTTAATCTTACCACATTCAGGTATTATATCCTCTGTTTATCTTGGTGGTTTGACAATTGTCACTACAATGATAAAGTATAATCTTAACGTATGTTAAATTAAATTGTAGTTAAATTCTCTATAAAAACATCAACAATCGATATGAAAACTTAGAAAGATGAGAAGAATGGCAAGGGGAATCTTCCAGGTGGATAAGACATAACCTCACATTGAGGATGTGAATGCATATTGAGACTATGCGTAAAGGTTATGCATCGAGGTTATAACTCCCACAACTTTCAAACACCCTTGACCTCTTCTCATCTTTCTCTATTGAATCCCATAGTGATTAAAACCTCTTCTCCTATAATTTCTTGTACTATAATATGTCAAACATTGACTACCACCAAGCATCAGTTTTCCATATTGTGTAGCATATCCTTGATGTTGTAGTACGCCCTTGATGTTGTAGTACGCCCTTGATGTTGTAGTAAGCCCTCGATGTTGTAGCTTAATTTGAAGAAGACCATGCTTTCACCAGCAACAATGGATTCAATATTTCAATACTTGAGACGAATGACAAGACCCATGAGTCTGGATAAGAAGTTGAAATGCATTGTTTGATTCAATGTTATCTCAATGCTGACATCCTTTGAAACAAATTGTTGATAAGTGTACCAGCGGGAACAGGATTAAAAACATCAGACACCATTTGAAATCCCTCTTGACCTTGACAGTGCCAATAGTGGAGCTCTTAGTCATAATTAAGCGTGGAATTCACCTTCCGTAACAATGAGTTGACCAATAATTGTGACACAATGATCATCAGCGTCTAACAAATGTCAACTTTTGTAGAAATACATAGCACCAACAAATGAGTTGGTATCATTGTTGTAGTTGTTGTAGTTGTATTTGGCATTGTGAAAGTTTGATAGATATATGACAGTGATGGTGTTGATGATGATGTTGATGTTGATACAATTACTGGTGATGTTGTGAAAGTTAATTTCTAAAGATTTGATAATAAGTAATTGATGTTGCTGATGTTGTGGTTGATATCATTGTTGTTATTGTGCTTGAAACATGACCATATGATTTAAAAATATTTTATTTCGTCATTAAAAGATTAAGATGCCACCAAGATAACTTCTATTCAGTTTATAAATATGAACACAAAAGTGTTGAAAATCGAAATCAAATCAACCATACTAAATTAGCCGCGCAATAAGTTAATGCTAAACTTCCCGATTGGGTAATTTCCAAGATCAATGTTTCTAAGTGCAGATTTATTCTGTTACATATTATAGGGTATAGGAGATAGTTGAACGGTATTCTGTTCACTAGATTCTCTTGTTCGATTCCCGTCAAAATTTTAACAGATCAGTTCACCCCCCGTAAAATTCAACTATATTGTAATTCCTCGTAATAACGAGGTAAATTCGTAATCATCTCGCCGAGCTATTGTAGTTGTTACTGGTATAAACAAAACAACACTTATACTAATAACGACTGCTATGTAAGCCTCGGCATATCAACATGGAAATCGCAGTATATCACTTTAGACTCCAAAGCTAAAGTAGAGGTACTATGGTACACGATGTACCACATCCCAAATTTTTTTTGATGTATATGTGTATATGGTACAGCCTCACTGTTTTATAGTTGTTGCAAATTGATTCTCCTTGTGATATGAGATATGACAAACCAATTTTAGAGACATTTCATCAATATCAAAATATATTGTTTACTCTCTAGAGATTTATTTTCTACCACATTATTGATGTTGAACTTCCTGATTGGGAAGTTTTGTAGATCATTCCCCTGAGTACAGATTTATTCTGTAACATATTATGGGGTACAGAAGATAGTTGAATGGCTTTTCAACTATCAATCCACCCTCAGTTCGACTCTTGTCAAAACATTCTGCACAAAAACTTCACACCCGGTAAGAATAACCTTATCACTTAGCAACAAAGTAACCCGTGATTACTTGTGGTAGTTCTTGCCGGGATTCAGTAGTTGTTATTTGAGCCATAAGTAACAAATACATTTGGAATATATTAGTTAGTTATATGACTGGGCAAAAATCGAGGTGAAATGTCAATGAGTCAACGAAATTTAGACGTAAATTCGAAGTACTCAAGTACATGATGTACCTCATCCCCAAAAAATTTTTTTTTTTCAATGTATTGTATGTTTTAATATTCTAATTTAAAGTTTTGATCAGAAAGTTGTCTCTTATGTAGTTACATATCAAAGATGTTGGTGTTGATGTACAGACTGTTCTTAATCAGATACCCCGAATTACTGTTAATTAGAGAGGTGCAGCGTTCCTGATTTTTCGAGCTTGGAGAGGTTTAGATCTGTTCCTAAAAATCAGTTAACAGACCAATTTACAAAATAATCCCCAACTTCAACCAAGATATAAATTAAATTCCTGGTCCGCATTTATTCCCATTTATATTCTTACATACTACCCATTATCTAAGAAACTCAACATGTCGAAAAGATCATTTGATAAAATCAACGAGAAATCTTCATCCCCATTTACTAATGATGACCTCCAACGAAAGGACGATGATCGCAGTCCAAATGAGACGATTCACAAAGAAACCCGCAATGAAAGCCAGGACACTGTAGTTATTGAGGATAGCGAGTCGTTAGATGATTCAAGTTTACATCATAATTACTATAATAACTACAATGACGACGAATTTGAACAGTCTGGTGAAACCGTGGAATCTTCTATTGCTGATGGTCTGCAGAGTCAGTTGCAATTCCAAGACGGTGTTATTGAAGTTGAATCTTGTATTGACAATGATAGAACACAATTATGTGTCGATGAATTTGTTCAAACTTCAGATGATGATGATATTTATCAGATCGATAAAAAAATCAAATTCAAAACTTTGAAAAAAAAATCATCTTCATTTTTTGATACTTTTGAACCGTACGATGAGACCATTGAAACATCTTCAAATTCAAATACAAAGATTTCAAATAGTGCTATTGCAAAAAAATTACGTTGTGGATCACTTGGTGTTGACTCAAATTTGTCAAATTGGGGAGTTTCCTCTAATCCATTAAACTTTAAAATCACCTCTGACCCACCAAAATTCAAGATCTATGAAGATCCTCGAATGTATCGTAGAGAAAGGGAAATGACACCAAGATCTTGTCCATGGTTTTTATAATATTGTTTTTTAATTTGCTTTGAGATTTGGTTTTTGTGTTTAGTTAAAATTAAATTAATAAATTAATTTGAAATTTTGATACATTGCAACTATAATAATAATAATAATATACATTCAAGGCCCTATTTTACATTGTTATAATCATTCTCTCTCCTCTTCGTTATCACCCTCGATTCTGGATATACCTTTCAATAAATCATCATTGTCCACAACCACTTTCTCTGATAAAGATGTAGCAAAATCATTAATAACACCATTAATTCTATTTTTGATTTTCTTTTGAAACAAGGATAGCACTTCATCATTCGTTGTAAGATTGTTGACAAGTTTATGCAAATGATCAATTCTGGATTCTAATGATTGTGATTTAAGTGCATTGTTGTTGAATTTAACATATTTATCATTAAAATTCAGTATTTCTTCAACTAATGGTAAATTTTGTGTCAATTTCAAATCTGCTGTAGGTTCAATCTTGGTGTTTTTAGGAATTGTTTCATATGCTTTAATCCATCTCAGTTTTTCATCTTTCAAATCTTGCAATCTTTTTTGTAATAATTTGATATTTGACTCATTCGTTAAATTTTGAATATTTGGTAATAATTTGATCGATTTCTCCTCTTTAACTTCATTGGATTCAATCCGACTATACCATGAAGTGTTTAATCTTCCTTCCATCAAGTCTCTGATGATTTCCTCTTTGATAACTTTTGCTATATTGAAAGCAGTCAATTCTTCTCCAGAAGTTTCATTTTTCAATTTTTTCAAATCCAGATTTTCTTGGGCTAATAACCTCTTTGAACACCAAATTAACAATTTTCTCATCTTGTGAGGTTCTGGTAAACTTTCATCCAAATGCTTATGAAAGTCCTCCACTGGAACATCAGCATGCGGTACTGCTACGAAACCATTACCAATCGATGATGCCCTCTTACCTCTATTACCCAATGATGATCTTCTCTTGGAGCTATCACGAATGTCCTTGTTTCGCCTTTGTATTGGGGAATCAGATATGGGTAATAACATCTGTATTGAAGTCTCATGTTCATCATAAGTTGCCACTTGTCTTGCAGGTGAAGATATTGGTGGAGACACAGGCGGTTGTATATTTTTGGGTTTCCTTGTCGGTTTAATCTTCTTGGTCTTTGGTTCCTCTACTCCAAATGTGAATTCCTGTTTCGGTTTACGTCCCCGTTTCTTAGGTACGTCTATAGTCTGCTTCACTTGTTGTTGTTTCGGTTGTTCTTCATCTTCACTGGGTGTCTCTATTTGAGCTAAAAATGACGGCCTTGACGATTTCTTTGGTTGTTGTGGTTCCAGCTTTGTCAGTTTTTTAGGCAGTATCTTTGGCTTTGCTTTCACTTTCCTCTTCTTCTTTTGCTCTGTTGTTATCTCTTTGGGTATAGGAGGCTCTTTCGCCACTTGTGAACTTTGGGACGAACTAGCAGCTCTCTTGAATACAAATCCATCATCTTCCTCAAAACTGAATGATTTTCGACTTTTCTTATTTCCCAACAACTTTGTCAACGATGATGTTGATTGCTTCACCTTGGTAACCTTCGGCTCAGTAGCCTTTTTCGAATCAAACCTACTAGAATGGTGAAGACCTTCTACTAGTCCATTCAGTGATTTTTTATCATCAGGCATTTATATCAAGGTGTATATGTATATTGTGATATGCCTCTGTTTTGTATTGTTTTGGCTGCTTTATGTGAGATGGAGTAGACGATATGTTGATAATTTGGAGTTCTTTACTGATCCATTCAAAATTCGCAATGTCTAGTGGACCGTGTGTTTTGCTTGTCAACGATATCAAGTCCAAATCGGTTGGTTATGATTTGTTTACTTTTTGTGTTTTTTTTTTTTTTGTTTATCTTTTTTGCTTTTTTTTACGTACACAAAGACAAGTGTGAAGAGTTGGTGGTGGTGAAGAAGTTAGACTGTGTGGCAATGGTGAATTGTATCAATGGCTCTGTGATATTGGACTAACTCCATCTCTAGGTATGATAACATCTGGAAGAAATCTTCACGGTTACCGATCTTGATCAATTATCATTAGTCAATGATCCATTTTCTACTCTTCATTATCTATCTGTCATAAGCTGATTATAATGTTTAAGTCGGTATATACTATATTGAGGATACCCATAATGAGATTGTCTTTTGTCTCATGAGTCTTCCTCTTGTCGAAACAACTCTAGTTGATGAAGATGCTGTGGTTCTCTCTCTCTCTCTCTCTATCTCTGTGTGTGAATTCACACCATCTAATTTTGATACGCAAACACACGACTTTTCTTCCCCTGGCCGAATTTGAATTTAATTTTATAAATTTGGAGATCTAATTTATGGCATGTTTATCTACAACAACCACCTAATATGACTGATTGGAAAGATATCGCAGCTCTGAAGAGACTGTCTAATTGGACTAAGATCCCACAGGAATGGTTATTAGACTCAATTCCTACTCCAGATGAAGAACCAAATGCCTTTGAGTATTTACAAAGGACATTACCAAATGATGTTGTTGATATCACAACCAAGACTGCCAATGAGTTGTTGAAAGAGATTTCCAATGGTGAATTATCATCATACGATGTCACCAGGGCTTTTTGTCATAGGGCTGCACTGGCTCAACAATTGACAAATTGCTTATCAGAGATTTTTTTCGATCAAGCTTTAAAAGATGCAAAGAAATTGGATGAATATTTCGCCAAACATGGGAAAGTGATCGGGCCATTACATGGATTACCAATTTCTTTGAAAGATCAAGTGAACTTGGAAGGAATCGATACTTCTATCGGATACACCGCTGCTTTCATCAGTGATGAATATCAAAAATTGATCACCGGTAGGACCAAGAACGATAAGAATGATTCATTGATTGCAGTCTTGTTGCGCAATGCAGGTGCAATCTTTTATGTAAAGACTACTGTTCCAATGGCAATGATGGCATCAGATACTACAACTGGATTGTTTGGAGATACTTTAAACGCCATTGATAGACATTTCTCCCCCGGTGGTAGTTCAGGTGGTGAAGGTGCATTGATCGCTTGTCGTGGTTCCGTTATAGGTTTTGGAACAGATATTGGAGGCTCGATAAGAATCCCATCTTCATTTAACGGTTTGTTTGGGTTGAGACCTTCCTCGAATAGATTACCATATTTAAATGTGGCAAATTCAATGGCACATCAACCGGTTTTACCATCAGTTATAGGACCAATGACTAACGATCTTGACGATTTGGAAATGGTGACAAAGACAATCATTGACTCTGAACCATGGGAATATGATACTAAAGTACCTCCTATCCCATGGAGAGAGTTCGATACCAAGGGTAAAAAATTCAATTTTGGTGTCACTGAATTCGATGGAGTCGTTACAGCTCATCCAGCTTTCAAAAGAGCTATTGGTATTGTGAGAAAGGCATTGTTAGCCAAAGGTCATGATGTGTTTGATTTTGAAACTCCTGTTGATCATGCCAAAATCATTGAATTGGTTTCTGAAATATTTATTGCCGATTCCATGGAGGAAATTTCCAAATTTGCCAAATTATCAGGTGAACCAATTGGAGATGTTGTTCTTGACTTGTGTGCACCTCCTTGGAAAAAATTCTCAGTTTCTGATCATTGGCAACAGGCAAAATTGAAATATGAATATCAACAGGGTTATAATGAAGGTTGGTTATCAACTACAAAAATCACTAAAAATGGTGACTTAATGGATGCATATATCACCCCTTCGTGGACTTCCACTTCTTTTAAAGTTGGAAGACATGGTTTTTCTCCATCGACTTATACAGAGTACTTAAACGGATTAGATTATTCAGTTGTTGTGATCCCAATCACTACAGTTGACAAAGAAATCGACTTGTATCCAAAGGATTACGTCCCATTGAACAAGAGAGATGAGATAAATTTCAAAGAATATGATCCAGAAACTTATCATGGTTTGCCTGTTTGTATCCAATTAGTCGCTAGAAAATATCAAGAGGAGAAAGTCATTGCCTTGTCAAAAATCATTGTTGATGCGTTGAAAAATTGAGAAATTTAATCTTTTTATTTTACCAATTTATAAGCTCATTTTAACATCATCATCTTCTTTAACATCATCATTTATAACTTCTGCTTCTGCTTTATTCGATTTAGTCGTCATATCAATATCCTCATTCCCATGTGTGTTTTCCTCTCCCTTCTCTGTTTTAACTTGAGGTTCAGCACTATCATCATCTTTCGCCACTTCCAGCGCCACCACCACTACATCGTCTTCCTTTGACTCTTCATTTTTAACTCCACTTTCATCCTTTACCTCATTCACAACAGCAACAACGTCTGTATTGGCAACTTCTTGTTCGTCAACTTTTTCTTTTTCCTGGTCTTCTTCACCATATATTACAATCTCATCATCTTCATCTTCTTCCAATATCAAATTCAACAACTTGTTCATCTTTACATCTAAACCTTGTAAATATGTCTCTTCATTTGTCTCTACCGATGGGATCTGTCCCAATATCCAACTCTCTTTGAGATTTCTAGTTATCGATAATAATTCTTCAATCATCCTCACAATTGTAGAGGAATTGGACTCAATTTGTAATGACTCCACTGATAGTGTTCCCTGTGATTTATCTAGAATCTAAATAAAACGTTAGAAATTAATGAGCATTTGTAATATGTACTGTAACAGACTTACCGATGATAGTTCAATAATCTTCAGGAATTGAGTCAATATAGACTCAATGTTGGAGTCAACTTTTTCTGTTGGTTCGAAATTGTTAGGATACTTCTATCTTTTTAATTCAAATCTTCTCTTCAATGAACTTACTCATCAACGTCAACGACCTTTTCTGCATTATATCCAGGTCTCGCTATAATTTTCACTTCTTATCGTTGTTTGTTTGTTTAAACTGAAGAAGAAAAAAAAAATATCTTCACATTTGTGTTAAACATAGACACGACTATACAGACAGAGTATGATGACAATCAATTGAATCTCATCTTGCCATGATTAGATCTTATCTGACTCTTCTCTTCAACTTCACGTAACAACCCTTTCCTATACTTTGTCAACTCAACCAATTTATGTACCAATTTGTTTGTAACTTCAAGGGTGTCATAATTTCTTTGTGTAATACCGTTAAGACGTTCCATTTTAGATTTCAAATTGTTAAATTCAAAAGAAACATATGGATTATTATTACCAACATCCATTTCAGAAACATCTTTCAATTCTTTAAAATCATCAAAGTAATCTTCACCGCTATCAATCATAAATCCCATCAAATTGACACAAACATCATCATTTGCCAAAAGTTTCTCTAACAAGTTATAATTTTGATCATAATTAGAAGAATCCACCTTGCCAATATCAACAACAATTCTAGGAGTGATTTTCTTCAGCGCCATCTTAAACAAAACTTTATCAACCAATCTACTAACTTCAACTATGGATGAAACGTTCGCCAATGATAAGATGACAAACGTGTCAGAATTACCCATAGTTCCAACAGCGGCAACACCTCCTAGTTTAGTTATAGTCAAGAAATGATGAGATTTAGAGCAGGACAAGATTGCATCGATTGCAGAATCAATCTTAAACTCCAATAATTCCAGATTGGAAACTTCTGTATGGAATCCCACAGGGTATGAAACTCCACTTACCAACTCCCTATGTAATTGTGATTCTGTCAATGAACTCTCCACGATTCCTAAGCAAAACAAATCAGACATGTATTGAGGTGTAATTGTGTCTGATAATTGACCAACTAGTGGACAATATTGACAAAGTTCACATAATAATGCTCGACATATTGGGATTCCTTTACCGATTTCAAAAGTCATTAATGACGGTTTCGACTTGTTTAAAAAAGTCTCATTGTAATCAAAGTTGAAACGGTTCAAATTGGCTCTCATTGAAATCATCAAATCTTTATTTGAAATCAGCGTATTTCCAGTGTAAATTCTCTTTAAAATTGGATTGATTGATTCATCAGGAATATCATATTCTCTTTTCCCGGACAATACACTAACCCATTGAGCACAAAATTTCGCTTGAGTCGGATTCGTAATAAATTTTGGTCCAACGATAAGCAACAATGGATTTTCTTTGGCAACGGAATTTTGCAATTTTGCCAGGGGATCCATCATCAGCATTATTATCGATCTATATTCAATAATCTTACGTTTCAAAGCAGCTGTTGTTGGGTACAAATATCCTTGAATCACCTCGGGTTGTGGAATGACAACTTGACCTCTTTCTTTTGTGAAAATGTTGTTAGAACTTTTCTCTCAATCAGCGTTTAATTATATCAAAAGGGGAGTATATACCAGAAACATTGAATGAGTCTTGAGATCTCACTGCACGCTCTTGTCCTTCTTCATAGATTTCGGAGACTGTACCATAAAACCAATTTAATGAGAGATCGGTGCTATTTGAATCGCTTTCTTCGTCGTGATGGTGCTCTGATTGCATCTTGTCGTTGTGTTTTTATTTGTTATATTAAAACTTTTAAACGCCCATGGGTGTTTTGTTTTTTTTTGTTTTGTTTTTTTAGAAGGATCAAAATAGAAAAGGATAATAAATATATCGAATATTAATGGGAATTGCTCATATAGAAATAAAAATATACATGTCATCGAGACATATATATGGGTGGGCAAATGAGATGATGAAACTATTTAGAAGTGTCAACAACATATCTTCCAGCGATTTTCTTTGCCCCCATCAAATCATAAACTTCTTGCAATTGTGACAATCCAACAACTTTAATAGGAGTTTGAACTTTACCTCTGACGAAGAAGTCAATAGCTTCAGCAGAATCAGCACGATTACCAACGTATGAACCAAGAAGTGACAATGATTTAAGAACATGGTTGATAACTGGAGATTTGGCAACTGCACCAGCTGGTAACGAGATCAAGACAATTTTACCAGATGGTCTAACGTATTGAGTTGATTGAGTAATAGCATCTTCCGAAACGGCAACATTTAAAACTCCATGGGCACCACCATCAGTTTTGTCAATGATCTCAGCAACGATGTCATCAGTGGTTTTAAAATCGACAAATTCTTCAGCACCTAATGATCTGACTAAATCACCTTTCTCTTCACCACCATCAATACCAATAACTCTCAACCCCATAGCAACAGCGTATTGAACAGCATATGCACCTAATCCTCCACCGGCACCAGAGATGGCAACCCAATCACCAGGTTTCAAATTAGCAGTTTTCAAACCTTTATAAACGGTGATACCTGCACACAACACAGGAGCAACACCAGCTAAATCAGTACCTTTTGGAATCTTTGCAGCTTGCACGGCATCAGCAGTGGCATATTGTTGGAATGTACCAGCATGAGTGTAACCTGATAAATCAGCATGGGCACAACTTGATTCATGACCTTGGATACAAGGTTCACAAGTTAAACAAGTCTTGTTAAGCCATTTGATACCTGCTAAATCACCCACGTTGAAATTGGTGACAGCATCACCTTTGGCAACAACAACACCTGCCCCCTCGTGTCCACCAATCAATGGGAACAATTCTGGTAATGGGAAATCACCATTCCAAATACTGTAATCAGAATGACAAACACCTGAATACTTGACATTGACTAAAATTTCATTTGGTTTCGGAATTGGCACTTCAACATCTTTATATAAAAGTGGACCTTTCAATTTCTCAATGACAATGGCCTTTTGTGTCTTTGGTATGCCAGCTGGCATTTGGAAACGCAATATTCTTGTTGCTCTAAACATGATCAAATTTCTAAAAATCAAGTTCTATTACTAGTTCTAATTCTGTGTAAAGTACCGTATAAAGACCAATTCCATACAGAATCAACACACGTATTTATATCAATTACTCAATGTCTCTAAATCACTCAATTTACTCTGATAATGAGGTCATTATGCGGGGGTTTTGTTAACTCTTCTCGTTCCCTTTGTCAAAGGGAACGAGATGTATTGTATTTCCCCACATACTAAAAAGGCAACGTTCGGCTTAAAACTTTATACCGATGTCTAAATGCAAGAGAAAGAAAAAAACCAACTATTTAAGCTTATTGAGTGTGGTGGTGTTTCTTTTTGCGGTTATCTTTTGACTGACATATGAAATTCAGTTCCAGTCAGAGTGTTATATAGTGCAAATAATTGGAACGACACTTGGAGCAAATATTTCTGCCTCATTTCCAAAAAGGATTGTTAGGCGTTTAGTAATTTTGGCTTTATCATCAATTATTTCTGACTTTTGATCAGAAATCTTCAAACAGTGGTTTAGAATTTGTGTAGAGTTTTATGCAATTTTGTATGCTTTCAGTAATTTTGGTCGATGTGATTACAAATTTCGTCATTGGCACATATAGTTTGATATTTTATCATTTACTATGACACTGGTGGATAAAAATGGTTCTTGTGCACTTGTTTTAGTTTATGGTTCGAATTTATAGAAGTGGTACACATAATGTTTGGTACATGATGGTAGACGATTTGTCTATATAACCATTTGTATGACGATATGTAATAAAATTTGTAAATCGCAAAGATAATTCAAATGGTTTTACATGTCGTCTTACCCTTCCCTTCCTCAAGGGTTTCATATTTTTTTGGTTGGTGCAGTTTCATTCCCAAATTAGCATGTAATTGATTCTTAGCAAAGCTACAAAGTACTGCATGATTCTGTATTTTAAGAAAACGCTGAGTAGGTTGTGATAAGCAATAGACATCCAATCACTGTCAGTGATATTGACATTGAAGTTAGCATTGTTAACTACGGTATCTAGATAGGTTCTTGTGAACCATATAATCTGACAAGAGAAATTTAACAAAGGATTTGGTCAATACTTCGATGGTCATAAAGGGGTTGATAACAACTGCCATAACCTTAATTGAACTATATTACTTCGTAGATAGACAATTACACAAATTGTTGTGGGATAAAAGTCAAACTACTTGAATTGCGTCTCTTTCAATGTTGTGTGATTAATGCCATGTTTAATTCCAGTAAGGTTGAAAGAATGAAGTAAGCAACAATATAATTTTATACTATTCATGAGAGTTTAATGTAATTACCGAATCACGGAACACTATTATAGATATTTTGGGAATCCTATTTTAAAACTTGATAAACGGGAGACACTGAAATATTTCGGGGTAAAAAAAAAAATTATTGACACTGATATTCGAAGACATACTTTTCCCTAGAAGCAGAATAAACTCACCTGCTTAAGAACTTAGTAGCAACAAGCTTAAATCATTTGAAAGCTCATTTAAGAGATGAATGTCAGACAATTAAGATATATCCATCTCGAATCAGATACCCAGACCTTTGATGATAGATCATTTATTTATTTCTCAAAACAACCTTTTTCAGTCCAGCAAAAAATAATTCTTCATAGTAAGCCACCGATACTACAAAATGACTTCTCGGGCGCTCCTCCAGGTACAGGAACAGATTCAATAAGGTTGGATGCTGTTTTGAATTACCAAATTAGAGGTGAGACTTTCCAATTGAATCAGAACCCATTTGATGAAACTGAGAAATTTAGGGCCTCCTTCAAAAGGGAGGATCAATTCACTCAGGATGAATTTATGGAAAGATTTGTTAACCCAATGATAACCGAATGGAACAGAGACGAATCACTATTTGAGTCAAGTTTTTACACAAAAGGTTACAAGCCTATGAGCTGCCAGTCGCTTGGCTGGATTGCAAGGAGCGAGACCGATGTGGAGTCGGCATACAAAGTTCTGGTTGAATATCCTGTTATGGCGCTCAATCTCCATAATATGTCAAACCATTTGAATAACCGAATATACCAAAATTTAAAAGCCAACTTAAGAAGTAAAGGTGCTGGAATTAAATCGACCGTACCAGAGCAACGTCCAAAAATTGAGCCAATTTATCAACATCAACAAAGCTTGAAGTTCATAGGGGTAAATGGAATCCCGGACTTTCTCTTAGGATATCAAACAAGAATAGGAACCCCCCAAAATACCCTTGGGGTCATCAGTGTGACAAGCATTGGAGAAGTGAAAAGGCCCGATGCTAGCATTCCGGCAGTTTACGACCTTATAATGGGGGAGCCAATGGAATGGAATGGGATACCAGTTACAGCACTGCATTATACTGTTGATCAGTTTGGCTGCTTAGAATTGAAGGATGCTGCAATATTACCTTTGAAGCTGTTCAAAAACACCTTTAAAAAACTTAGCACTGAGGCGATATACTCTTTTTCTAGGAGGTGTGTATTCACAGACTACGAAACACTCATTTTTGTTGAGTTTAACAGTCCTTTCAGTATTATATCGACAAAAAGTGAAGGCCACATATTAGAAAGTGTTGTAGCTCTGAAGCATTATAAGATAAAAACTTGTGAAACAGAAAAGGCTAGGATAATGAACCTGGGCTTCCATTGGTTGACCGAAGAAAGACTTGAAGAAGATATTTTATTTAGAGAGGGTCTCAAAGCTCATTTCGACCCAGACGGGAGAAAACGGAGACTCGAAACAAGACCAGGTGGTGGACCAGGTGGTGGACCAGTGGATTCGACCAGCTCAAGAGACTCGAGATCCACTGCTACATCAGCAAATACAACCTTTCAATCAATTACCAGCCAAATATTCACAAGGGTAAAAACATCAGCCTCGTCAGAAGGGACAACTTCAAGTCATGATAATTTTAACCACGGCCGGCAACACAGCGACACCAGTTTTACATTGAAAAACCGCATTTTGGCAGAACAGTATAAAATAGTACTAGAAAATTACATTCTTAGTGACTTACAAGTGGGCTGCAACCTACAATCACAAGTTTTTGTGATCGCTGAAGGCTTCCTAAATGGTGTGCAAAATGTCTTCGCCCCTATTTTGCCACGTATGGTTTTAAAAGTTTATGATCCTTCTTATATTGGTAATAACGGTGATCTATTCCAGCGATCAGTCGATATGGCAGTTAGGGAACTAGAAGCATATGAAAGACTCAAGGATCTCAACATCATGCCTCGAGTTATATCATATGGACAATTATTTGATGACACTCCAAGAGATGGATCCTACAACCCCAAGGCAAATGGTCCTTTTGTAGTGTTTGAAGAGCTTGTTAAATCAGCCATTTCCAGATCAGATATTGCGAAGGAAACTATAGATAAAGACATAAAGCCGATCTTTGATCGGATGCATCAAGCTGGAATTATACATGGAGATGTTGATTTTCGCAATATGATCTTTGAAACAGGTGGTAGTTTTAAATTGATTGATTTTGCGAATTGCCGTTTTTCATCATCAGTGGCAGAACATGAAGAAGAAATCAAAGTGCTTTATTGGTGTTTTGGATATAGCTATGAGTCGTTGTGTGAACCATCACAAACCTCATAGCTGAGAAATAATTCTCTGCTATTTTTTCACTCAATATTTTTTTTACCCTTTATTTCTTTACTTTTGATTATAAAAACTCAATGATGTTGAACCTTAATTGTAGATTGAACTCAACTGTTATATTCTCTCAGCATAAATAAACTAAAGAGGTGATCGAAGAATGAAATTGACGAGAAGTGGGTTTACAAGATAAAAGCTTCCTGGAATCAACTTCATATCGTGTCTGATACGGAGAAGCCATTGAGTTTGCAAAAGATAGAGAAAGACCCGACCCACAGAAGAAAGGTGAGAAGTTACAAATATGGAATAATGCAGCAAGCTTATTGATCCTAAGGTCATGTTTGCATTATACAAAGACTGGTTGTATGGATTTGAAGAGCTAGTCACGAGTTGCCAATTTACCGAAAACCATTCAACTCGAAACCTGTTACTAACACAAGACCCAGACTTACGAGATGGAATTGATTGCATTTTTACAACAGTTCCGAAGTATACAATAAAAACCATTCTTGTAATATATCAAATTATAGTTTTAATTTCCTTAGCATTAAACAAGCAATTCTTCAAAATAGCTTCATTTTCATTCTGATGCACTTCTTCATCCTCATCATCCTCTGGTAAATCCTGGAAGTAAACGATATCGTCATTCAGTACCCAATTAGGTTGTGATTCGATTAATGAAAGAACTTGATCTTTTTTGAATTAGTTTAAAAATAATAATATCTTCAAGTTTTTCAATGGCAATTTCTTATATCTTGCTCAAAATGTTTGGCTTCTTGTTTTCCCGGGTTAAAATGCGATTGAGACCCATATGATCCTCGAATGATTCAATCTTTTGAACATTGGGGTTAAAAAGTTCATTTTTCTCCATTGTTTGACTGATTATGGTTAGGAGTAACCATAATTGGGTCTATCGGATATTTAACATATAGATGTGGAGATATCAATAGATAATTAGACAATAGGCAGGAGCCATAGTTGAACTACTATTACAGGATATTAACTTAAGATTATATTGATTGAGGCAACGCTAAGAGTGTAGATTCAAAGAATTAGGGTTCGAAAACAATAAGTCCTTTTAATACCCTTAAAGGCCTGTTTTCGTAACACATGGTCTAGTTTTGTTTCTTATTATCAAGTTGGGAAGATTTCAAAAGGTCAGCACCGTTCATGGAATTTTGTATGAATTCCCTTAAAATGATACTCGATCGAAAAATAGACCAAGTGAATGGATTTGTAAAGAGTTTGGTAGAGAATAAAAATCAATTGTATGAAGATATCTACTGCCATTTGTATATGACCATTTGTATGAGGATCCGTAATTAGATGAGATAAGTGGAAAAAAAGACGACTTGTAAGACGACATGTAAAATCATTGACAATCAGTGAGATCAGTGAAGACTAACTGTAAGACGACATGTAAAACCATATGAATTATCTTTGCGATTTACAAATTTTATTACATATCGTCATACAAATGGTTATATAGACAAATCGTCTACCATCATGTACCAAACTTTATGTGTACCACTTCTATAAATTCGAACCATAAACTAAAACAAGTGCACAAGAACCATTTTTATCCACCAGTGTCATCGTTAATGATAGAATATCAAACTATATGTGCCAATGACGAAATTTGTAATCACATCGACCAAAATTACTGAAAGCATACAAAATTGCATAAAACTCTACACAAATTCTAAACCACTGTTTAAAGATTTCTGATCAAAAGTCAGAAATAATTGATGATAAAGCCAAAATTACTAAACGCCTAACAATCCTTTTTGGAAATGAAGCAGAAATATTTGCTCCAAGTGTCGTTCCAATTATTTGCACTATATATGATGTGGATGGATAAAAGGAGATGTTACGTGTGTGTATGTGAATAATGTATGATTTGTTAAAAAATGAATCATTAATAAAATAAAATAAAATAAATAAATAAATAAATAATAGAATAGAATAAATACCACAGAGGAACACCCACCCAAATCCAAAAAATCAAAAGATGTGAAGAAGAAAAGATTAAATCAGGAGGATTATTTGGAAGTATCCAAGACATATCTTCCAGCAATTTTACCAGCCTCCATCAATTCATAAACGCTCTCCAATTCAGATAATCCAACAACTTTAATAGGAGAATGAACTTTACCCCTGACAAAGAAATCAATAGCTTCAGCGGAATCAGCACGATTACCAACATATGAACCAACTAATGATATTGACTTGATGACATGGTTGAAAACTGGAGATTTGGCAACGGCACCAGCTGGTAACGAGATCAAGACAACTTTTCCCGATGGTCTAACGTATTTAGTCGATTGTGTAATGGCATCTTCAGATACAGCAACATTCAACACACCATGGGCACCACCACCAGTCTTGTCAAGAATTTCAGTAACGATATCATCAGTGGTTTTGAAATCGACAAATTCTTCAGCTCCTAATGATTTAACCAAATCACCTTTTTCTTCACCACCATCAATACCAATAACTCTTAAACCCATAGCAACGGCATATTGAACAGCTAATGAACCTAATCCTCCACCGGCACCAGAGATGGCAACCCAATCACCAGGTTTCAAATTGGCATTTTTCAAACCTTTATAAACGGTGATACCTGCACACAAGATTGGTGCAATACCAGCTAAATCGGTACCTTTTGGAATATGAGCAGCTTGAATGGCATCAGCAGTAGCATATTGTTGAAATGAACCATCATGGGTGTAACCGGACAAGTCAGCATGACCACAATTGGATTCATGACCAGTGATACAAAATTCACAAGTTAAACAAGTCTTGTTAAGCCATTTGACACCGGCTAAATCTCCAATTTGGAAATTGGTGACGGAATCACCCTTGGCAACGACAACACCTGCACCTTCGTGACCACCAACTAATGGTAATTTCGTGGCAAGAGGCCAATCACCTTTCCAAGCGTGTAAATCCGTATGACAAACACCAGAGTATTTGATATTGATCAAGATTTCATGTGGTTTGGGAACTGGAACTTCAATGTCCTTGTACAATAATGGACCACCACTTTTTTCAAAGACAACAGCCTTTTGTGTCTTTGGAATGCCCGATGGCATTTTGAAACGTAACACTCTGGATTGTTTAAACATTGTAATGTAGTATCTATGTGTGTTATGTTGTTTCCAATCTCATTGCGTCTCTTACTGTCATTTTATACGATTCGTGATAAGGAGAAGAAGTAGAAGAAAAGGAGTAGGTCATTTGTCGATAATTGATCAGCATGAACGGAAATTGATAAATGAACTAAAAATTGTTGTAAATTAGAGAGAGGCAAAGACGGGGTGTGTCAATACCCCACACACGGCTGCTTTCCCCACGGGTGTCTTTTATCTTTTATCTTGTACAATGTGTAGAGTGTGTATACACAGAGTGTTGTAGAGGTGATTGATCTATACACATACACATCTACTCCCAGTGTCTCTATCGATATCTATGTCGTGGTATCACTGTCCATTCATCTCCCTGTGTACACCACAAAAATCTGTTGCAACAGCGAAAAAAAAAACTAAAAGTAAAAACTAAAAGGGTGAAAGGAAAGCAGCCCGCTAAACGTCTCTGTCGAAACTTGTGTACACGTCATTCCAATACTGGAAAAAGCCTCTGAAGAACTTGACCCCGTACCCAATATCTCTTATTCCCGTCATTCCTCTGATGCTATGCATCGACAATTCAGGTATCCCAACATCAATGGTTCTAGCCCCACTACTGCTAGCAATCATCGATCCAATGGTGCCACCGGTGCGAACATCATTTCTAGCTGAGAATAATTGTACACGGTCATTGTTCAATTCTCCAATTTGTTTAACAAGGGCAAATCCAACTCTATCCGTGGCGGTCTTTGTCTCGTTGTAATATTTACAAACGATCCCCGTGTTCAAATATGGACGATGTTGGGCCAAATATTGCGATTCAAAATTTGGATTATACGCGTGGGTGACATCTGCTGATAATAACAACGAATTGGCAAATATTTGTCTCAATGACAGTTTCGGATACCATTGTTTGAGAATTTCTCAACAACCAGTTCAAGGAGTTTACCCTGTGCTCCTTGTCTTGTCAATGATCCAATTTCTTCATTATCATACAATGCCACTATGTTGAAAGTGCCATCAACAGGTATGGATTCAATCAATGCATCAATGGCTGCAAATGAACAAAGTTTATCATCAATCCTTGGAACAAACAAGAATTCATCATCCAAACCTCCAATTGTCCCCTTTTGATTATCAAACAAATCCAAATCAAATTGATACAATTCGCTAACTTTGACATTGGCCAATTTAGCTATATATCTCAATAATTTGATTGGATGTTTACCATAAAGATTGGATTTTTGTTCATCTTCATTAGCTTCCGGTTCCAGCTCTGTGTCATACCCAATAATTGGAATCATTTGTGTCTCTTTATTAAAGGGACCATCCAGTACTGAACCAAAATGTTCAGCTAAACTTGGAATCTTGGCAATTGGATGTGGTGTAGAATTGATCAATTTAGAGACAAACTTGTCGTCTTGTTTCACTAAGATTCGACCACCAATGGCAAGATCTCTATCCCACCATTTATCACTCAATGCTCCAGAGTATGGTGCTACACCGAGTAATTCATAACCTTCATTTTTAATTTTCGTGGAATTAGGTTTCAATTTCAATGCCAATGAATCAATATGAGATCCAACGGCACCAACACCATTTGAAGGTTTCCAATCTTTTGTCACAGTAAATGCAACAAGATTTAAACCTGATCTCGTTGTGAAATATTTCCCCAGTTTAAGATCCTTCCAATCATCCTTCTCAGACAAGTAAGTAAACCCATTATCAATCAATTTCTTACTGAAATATTCAACTACATGATACGTTGTTGGATTTTCATATGAGAAATCTATATAATCATATGAATAACTTTCAATACTCTTCTTCAGAGAAACCTTGTTGTGCAATTCTGGTTTCTTCAATGACGATGACGATGATGAACGTCTATGCTTATTAAAACTGATTGATACTGTTGCATTTTTACCATCAATTGCATTCAATCTTGATAATTGCTCTAAATCTGATTCTGAGAGTTGAATTCTCTTGAGATAATTTTGCAAATCCTCTATGTTAATTGACATGTCTATGTTGTTGCTGTGTTGAATATACTTATTCAATTGAAACGGCCAACTCTTTGTGTGCGTAGTTTTTTATCTCTCGTAATCTTTTTATCGGGGGCTGACTTTTTTAGTTTTTTGACTGTTTAAAGAATAACAACCGAGTGATTATACAATTGATTATACAATATACACAATTGACAATCACCTTCAATAACATGGGATGGATCATTACTTTACTCATCATCACAGCATTATTAGCCCTCTGTGCTAACAAAACCAATTGGCAATTAAACAAAGTCACAACTCAAAGAAACGCCACAATGTTATTGAATTATTCAATAGGTTGGGGTATTATCACTGCTGTTCTTTGTATCTATCATATTGAAGGTTTTTACTTAGCTGGTGCCCTTGCTGTTTTGTATCAAGGTCTTGGGTTATTTGCGTTAGGTCAAGGAGGCGGGAATGCGGGTTCTAGTGTGAAGGGAAATGCATCACAGAGTAAATTCAAATATGCAAAACCTACAAATATCATGAGATGATTATGATTGTTGTATATTGTGGAATATCTGGGAACGATTTTGGATAACTATATAAAGACATGAATGATGATGACACTATAATTTACTTTGATTTCTAACAACTTCATCGATAGCATTGGCAACATATTTAACATTATTATCATTTAAACCGGCAATACTAGCTCTACCACTACCAACCAAATAAACTCCATGTTTAACTTCCAATCTTTGAACTTCTTCCGGTGTCAAACCTGTGAATGAAAACATACCTTTTTGACTAACGATATGATCCCAATTACCAGGTGTTTTCAATGCAACTAATTCATCTCTTAATTTATGTCTCATCGATGTGATTCTTGATGACATTGTCAATAAATCTTCTGACCATTGCTTTCTTAAATCTGGTGTAGTTAACACTTTGGCAACAACTTTAGCTCCATACAGTGGTGGATTGGAAATTTCTGATCTGACAATCTTGTTCAATTGTGATAAAATCAGTGCTGCTAATTGCGCATCTTTTTCAGCAAAGATGAAATGAATACATCCAACTCTTTCACCGTACATACCACAATTCTTGGCAAATGATTGACACACCAACATTGGTAATTTATAATCATCAACCAGTTTTCTTACAGCCCAAGCATCTTCTTCTAATGAACCAGTGGTGAATCCTTGATAAGCAGAATCAAACAAAGCGAAATGATTCTTCAGTTTAATAGCATCCAAAATTTGAATCCATTCATCCTTTGATGGATCTAAACCTGTTGGATTATGAGCACAGGCATGTAATAAGAAAATAGAACCATCTGGGGCATTCTTAATCGTTGATAAGTAACCTTCAAGATCCAATGTCTTTGACTCTGCATTCCAATATGGATACTGTTTTGTCTCTAAACCAACACCTTGGAAAATCAGTGCATGATTCGCCCAAGTTGGTGATGATAAATACACAGTTTGACTCAATGAATAAAATTTTTTCAACAACAATGCAGCAATGTGTAATGCACCAGTTCCAGAAAGTGATTGCACGGAGATAATACGATCATCACTGAACGCTGAAGAATCTTCACCAAGGATAACTCTTGATGCACTCTTGGTAAAATCTTGAAATCCACTAATGGATAAGTATTCATGATTGTAATTAACATCTTGTTGTAATAATTTTTCCAGCTTTCTCACTGCCGGTAAGATCCATGGTTTACCAGTGTTATCTCTATAAGCACCAATACCTAAATCAACTTTATTCGATCTCTGATCTTGGGTATAACGAGCTTTCAACCCGAACAATGAGTCTGGTGGTAACGTTGGAATATTATCAATTGAAAAACCTGACATCTTTATATGCTTTGAATAAACTTTATAGTAATAAACTTTGCAATGATGATGTTGTTGTATAGTGACAAAGTTTTTTTGCTCGTTGGTTTGCGATTTGTGTTTTTTAATTTTTTTTTTCTTAATCATTTCAAATGAGTCAGAAAAGTTAATCAGAGTCTATTTCCATTTGGGGGGAGATGGAGACTACAAACAAGTCATATGCCAAAAAAAAAAAAATGCCTCCATTAATACAAAAATCTATACGGATATATAGGCAGTAGTACTACTACTACTGGTCATCATATTGTAAAGGTTTCATCACCTCATCGTATAACAATTTCTTCAATTCTGCAATGCTCAACTCATCTTTCTTCTTATCAAAATCGAAAAAATCCTTTGGAATTTTCTTTGCAACTGGTTCATCATTTGGATCGTGGTATAATTGTAAATATGGATGCTTTAATGCATCTTCCACTTTAATTCTCTTTGATGGGTTAAAAGTTAATAATTTTTCTAATAAATCAATACCCAATGGGTTACAACCTGGGAATAATTTTTCAAATGGGATCCGATTTCTCGTTGGTAAGGATTTCAAATATTCCTTTGCCCTTCTAGATTTAATGCTATAATAATCTTCCATCGATGGGGTACCTAATACTTCGATGATCAACCATAATTGATTATGATAATCTCTTCCAGGGAACAATGGTTTCCCACTCAACATCTCCGCAAGGATACAACCAACTGACCAAACATCAATCAGAGTTGTATATTCTTGAAATGTTAACATGATCTCTGGCAGTCTATACCATCTCGTGGCAACGTATTCGGTCATGAATCCGAAATTATCTTCAGTACTGGCAATTGATCTCGCCAAGCCAAAATCACAAATTTTCAAATCACAATTAGCATTCAATAATAAATTTGAAGGTTTCAAATCACGATGCAAGACATTTGCAGAGTGTAATGCTTTCAATGCCCTTAAAGTTTGATAAGTGAAATATTGACAATGATCATCACTCAATTTTTGAGTACGAATCACACGGTGTAAATCCGTTTCCATCAATTCTTGAATGAGATAAACTTCATTGAAAGTTTCAAAACTATATGGAATTTGTATATCTAATATACTGATGATATTTTCATGGTTGAAATGCTTTAAAATTTTTAATTCTCTCAACGTTCTCAAGCAAAACATGGTCCTTTCAAATGGTGGTATCTTCTTTATGGCAACTTTTTGTTGAGAAGGTTTATGTATTGCTGAGCACACTGTTCCGTAAGCACCTTCTCCAACTATATCTAGTATCTTATAATGATCACTCACGTTGAATGAAATGTCTCGTTGATCCAACTGCGAACCGATAGGAAGCCGTTGCGTAGTTTGATTTTGTTGTTGTTGTTGTTGTTGTTGTGGATCAGACATGATTGTAAAGTTGGTTGTTGTCGATTATTAAAATGTATGCAAAAAGTATAAACGTCTAATGGATGATTCTAAGATAAAATGAATGACGATGAAGGTACAAGAAGATGAACTTCTTTCTTTTTAATATATGAGATCAAAGACACGGTGGTGGTTTTGTTTTGGTTTTGAATTTTTGGCCAAATTTTTTTCAGGGGTATACAGATTGGAAATAAATCAGTTTCAAATTTAAAAATTCAAAACAACAAAAAACAACAACAAAAAAATTGCACACTCGACTTCCGGATACGGAAATATACAGGGGCTGTGTGTATTTTACGATATTTGAGATTTATAAACGGCTTCGGCAACTTTCACTCCCCAATCCCACTTGTCATCTTTCAAGATCCTCGTGACTCCATCAGGGCACATCACCCTGTGCTCTTGAAGCTCCTTGGTACCCCAATTGATCTCAGCATTTTTTTGGAAATTCATGAATTTACAATATGGCTCGATGTACTTAATAATTGCACCTTCTTCTTCTTCCAATATACCCATTTGCAAGGCAAAGAACCAAAGTTGCACGTCACAACCATGGGGAACTTTATGTTTCAGATCAACGTATTTATCAAGATACTTGGTTCTAAAAGCCGATTGGTATCTGAAAATGTCCTCCACTGGGAATCCTCCTTTGACAATACTATGAAGAAATCCTCTTGAAGAGGCATAAACTTGACCATCACTGATCATATCACCGTACAAGACTCTTAACTCTTCTGGGAATTGCGAATCAGATTCACTAACTTGAATCTTTGGATACAATTCCAATAAAGTGTCTGTGATCTTTGCAGGATAATAATTGGCCAATTGCAATGGTAATTCATCCATGGTCTTTGGTGTGTTCAACAATGAATATTTAACACCTTCATTGTCCACTTCACCGATCATGATCTTCAATTTCCTCTCTTTCAACTTCTTCCCATAAGAACCATTGGCTAAATCTTTTAACAAATTTGATGAAATAAAATTGTCATCAGTAACAGCTCTAAAAGTGTGCATCTTCAATTCTGGAATTTTTTCAACCATTTCGTCTGCATCTAAAGCTCTCAATTTCGTCAATTTCTCAAATGGTGTCAATTTGCTATCAATACCAAATACTCCCAACAATTCATCAAATTGCTCCTGTGATTCTTCTAAAGTCTTTGGTTGAATCCACACATTGTTCGACCAAAATGCCACTTGCTTGATTATTTGCTTCACTTCAGGGTGATATACTTCATAAGCTAACTGGAAAAATGTTGAGTAAGATCCTGCACTAACACCTCCAACAGTGATCTTGTTACAATCACCTCCAAAATATTTGATGTTTTCAAAAGTCCACTCCAAAGCCAATCTCTGATCCCAAAACCCAAAATTACTAGACTCACTGTTTTCTTCAATCAACTCTTTGCCACTTAAGAACCCAAATAAATTGATTCTATAACCTGGAGAAACAATTATAAACCTCTCACTGAATTTGGAAACATCATGTAAATCTCTGGGATCGCAAATGGCACCTTGATTAGGTGCACCATATTGTAACCAACCACCATGGATATAAAATAAAACAGGCCATCCTTCTTTAGGTTTGTTTTCATCACTTGCAGGAACCCAAAGGTTCAAATGAGTGATATCTTCACTAGTTGGACTCTTGAAATATTGATGTTTGAAATTGGGATCAGGAATTGAAGGTTGAGGACTCTTGTAAGCAAACTCTTTATGATCATCTTTAGAATAATCATAATCTTCAGGGATAGGAATTGGTAATTTCCATCTGTTTTCTCCAATTGGTGGTAATGCATATCTTATATTGGCAAAACGGTGAGTTCTTGCTTCATTTTTTTCAAAAATTGTCAAGCCACTTAAACTTCCATGATTGGGAATTGAAATAGAATAATCTGATGATTGTTCAATAGAAGGTGAATTTCCCATTTTTTGTGTCTTTATTGAGTTTCGATTAGGATGAGAACTTGAAATATTCTTGAAACAATCGGCAGTCTCTTTTGATTTATATAGATAGCTTATCTTGACCGATAAAAGATACTTTTTTTTTTCGGATAAAAATGACTTTTAGCCTACTTGTCCAGATAGCATAAAGTTTGCAAAATTGCAATTGTTTCAAGATTTAGGCTTGTTTCCTGTGACGGGTGATCGACGAAATGGAAGCATCTAAAAGGCGGGACTTGAATCCCTCTCTCTGGCTGATAGACCTTAAAATAAAGAAGCTTCTGCAACACAAAGTTCGAAGCTGCTGCTGGTTTTTAGCTCAATTTCGTCCCCACATTCACACCAGCCTAAGCAACTCATCAATAAATCCAGTTGTTCAAATTGATTCAAAGCATGATTCCAGTCTTAAAGTTCACATAAATTGAATTGGAAATCTCATTATCAGACAATTATTGATACCAGTGGTTTCTATAGTGTTGATCATTGGTTCTTATTTTTGGTAGTTGAAAACAATTACCATAGTATTTGCCAAATAACAAGCGACATCTTCTCATTATAGCATATTCACTTCAGTCAATTTATCAAATGAAGACTGATGAGCTTTAGTGGAAAACCTTTATATCTAGTACTGGTACAATTTCTTGTTGAAATTTTTTTGATTTTGCTTTTTGGAAAATTCACCTCATGTTCCCTTTAAGTATTCTTGGTTCTTTAAAGAAGAGCAAAATTCATGGCATCCAGATCAAACGAAATATAATTCACGTCACGGGGATTCATCAAGAGGCAACTTCAAAGTCTTACCAAACAAAATTTGTCAGAAATTATTCATTTCACGAAACGTTTTCGCAACCCCTGTGCCAAATATAAAGAAGCTTTGTAAGCAACTTGTTATGCATATTATTACAATTCGGCCTCAATTATCATCATGGTCCCCAAGTCAACCGATACTGTTGTTTTGTTGTTCATTGAATGCAGATTTCTATGGTTCTGCTAAAGATTTTTTTTGTTTATTCTTTTTTGAATATTTTTTTTATCAAACAAATGAGAAAAATAGGGGCTGTCCAAACAAAATAAGTACAATCAATACACCAATGCGAAGGTAGACGAACTGATAAGTTACTCTAGGCTATTAAAGTACCTCAGCTGGATGCAGTACTCTTTGTAATCCTACTTTATTGTTGTAGAAAACATCAAGCTTCAGGACTTGAAGAATAAATTACATATGTATATATATATTATATATTCTAAAATCTTCAAAATTATTTCAATCTGTTCTAAGAGGGAATTAATGATTGGTATTATCGTACAATTGTCAGAATTACGCTAGATGCGTCACTTACGCTAGATGCGTCACATTAGGTTAATTCCATTGCTCTTTCCCTAAGGGGGAAGATCCAGAATTCTCAATTATATGATCGAAATTATCAAAAATATTTTCTCATTAAGGTTATATACTATGAAAACATTATACATTTTTTATTATCATTATTATTCTCATTACGATCACCATCATCGCAAATGAGTGATAGAAAAGAAGGTATTTCCGTTAAGTATCTAGATACAAGAATCAAAATCTTTCAAAATGATCCATTTCGACTACTACTATTTAAAGTATATATTCAATCAACTTACTTTTCTAGATGACGACGACACAAGAAGTAAATGCTACAGTTACTAAGCAAAAGTCTAGCAGTAATGAATTTTAACAGGATACAAATATATAATAACAGATAGTGAACAAGAATTGAAAAACACACCTATGAATATAGTCGATTTCAAAATAAATAAAATATAATAAATTTTATAATGGATCCACGATATTTTCTGATATCCCCACTAATAATTAATCAATTATGCTGCTTTCTCTTTTATTAATCATATCAGAATTCTTAGTTATATTATTTTACTAAAAAGTAGCCAACCATAAACAGTATCTCTTCATTTATATAGTGCTAATAACGATTATGAAATTTTTTTAAGAAATGACATATGTTGAACTTCTGCTGTAGTTTGATAACTATCAACATTGGTTTCATCACTAACTGGTGAATGCGAATTAATTGAATCCATGAAGGTTTATAAAATAGTTTAAAACAATACAGTACAAAAAATGTCTTTTATGATCGAATTTGAATAGGAACAGAGTAATTAATAAGTAGGTTAATATGTCTAAAAAAGCAAGATCTTCTATACTAGCTACATATATCCAGGAATATTCTCTTCTTTTATATCATTCAGGATTACGATTTCAGACCATCCATTTATGACATCCTTATCTTTCATATGTTGCGTATTTCGTCGGTAGTCATTCATCTTTCAATCATTAACTAATCAATTATCTAATCCTAATCATCGTTTTGATATCTTTAATTATTAATTTCTAATAATTTTGATGTATCATATCAATAGTAAAGTAAGTTTCCCCACAGAATGTATCTCAAGTTAACAGTAAATTTCCCATAGTAAACTGATAACGACAAAGATAAAATCCCCTTTTAAATTATTGATTCAATGATTGACATGATGTGAGTAGACCAAATAATAATTTCTGGTATTTTCATAACTCTGGTATGATGAATTCTGTCACACAATCTTATAAAATCTTCGAGTCTATTACTTACTAAAGGGTGAAGATCAAGTTGAGGATGGTTAATACTAACTAAGAAATTTATTTTACAAATTTTAATACTACAGAAATTTGTTCCATTTTATTTGTCTAAATTTATTATATACTTTCAAAAATTTCTTGCATAATTATCCACTATCAAATTGTGAAATTGAGAAAAAGTGAAACTTCTTATTAGATTTAATGCTGGAGGAGCCTTCAGCTTCTGTGAATCCAGGTAGTCAATCTTCAAACTCGAACGGTTTAAGTTTGACTGAGGAAGTGGGCAAATTTTACTAAAGATTATACTACTATGAAGTAATTTGGAGGTATATGTTATGATATAACAATGGAGATGATTAAATCAATGTAAAAGAATCCAACTAAGAGTCGACAAAGATATTCTTGTTTTATTATCCCCGGGATTTCTCCCTCATATACATATTTCGGTCAACGTTAAGGAAAAGCGACCGAAGAATTATTACCGGTACATTTGTTTAAAATTTTGCTCCCTCTTGTATAAAAAAACTTAGCAGAGCTGTTCATTGTTTTGAATATTATCATAATCTGGCAATTGTCCTTATTAGAGTTGTGGAATATTCTTAGGCATAGTAGCATTTTGTGGACTGCCTTGGTATAAATAACAAGGTTTCGCCAGTATGGATCCTTCAGATTCTAACACTTAAAGAATTGATGTTAAGGATAAACTATTGACATTACCTCGTGTTTCTCAGTTGAACCTGGGCCGTCGGCAATGTTATCCATAATGTAAGTTGGAATAAATAGACTAATTGTATTAAAGTTTATAAAGTTGAAATAATAAAGTCACTGTAAGTTGATTGTTAATGAAATTTTTCTGATGTGAAAGGTCGTTGTTTTTCTATCTAAATATCAAGTGAGATCAACTTCTTTTATATGCTTCCACAATATATGAAACATGAGCTAATATAAAATGATAATGTATATAAAGATAAGGATTGTAAAAAAAATAAAATATAAAATATGAACTAAAATAATAAAATGATAATTAATTACCTGATTAGTAGTACACTTGAAACTTGGCAATCATGTTATCTAATCTTTAATTGTATGTGAATGACTAAATCATGCCATTGATTGTCGTATAAGTGTATAAAATTAATGTAATAATTGTGAGTTGGGGTTATCTTTTGATAAGTAAACTCCTTTTTGGGGATAAGATGTAATTTTTGGGCTAAAATTTATATTATTGATTTCACGCGGACTAAATGTCCAACAACTATAAATTGTAAATCAGAACATTGATTGATCTGTAAGTTTCTAAACATAAGAATTCAATTTTCTTTTTATATATATATATATATCTTTTCTCATCTGAGTTCTCTTGATTGCATTCATATTTGATAAAGCCTTATAGATTTAGGTCTTTATAGTGGAAGCAGAGAGGTTGCAAATTTCTCATTATGATCTGCTGAAGCAAAAAAACAGATTCTAAAACAGCAAGTAACCCTGTGACCCAGTAATAAGAAATCTTTCTAAGTAAAACCAAATGTGGGAAAATAATCACTTTCATATGATTTAAGTTCCCAACATTTCATATTCTTATTCGTTGACACTGTTAATTCTTAATTCTTGTAGCCTGAAACCCTGATGTAATTAACCCTATGTGTTAAATATTAGAAGCCCCTTTTTGTCTTGGATATCTCAATAATCTATAAACGATGTTGATAGTAAGTTTTGGTGTTTACAAAAGTATATATGAAAAACTCTAGTAATATATTCGCCAATTTGCCATAAAACTACATAGATAAAAAACACAAGGTACTTATATCGAATTGTTATGAATTCAACAATTCAATATAAACACCATAGGAGGAATTCAGTCTACACTGAGACGAACATTTATATGCAAGATGTATGCGCATTTTGTTGAAATTAGTAATCATTTTCATTATCAGGAGGTGCCAAAGATATGATCTAGACGTTAAGATTGATCAATTTGAATAACTTTTGATTTTCTTGATGAAGGAATTTTACTAAGGAAATTTTACTATGAGAAAAAGTTATACTTGAAGATCATATTTTGGTACAGTATATTGACCTCCACACTCTGTTATTATTATTATGGTTTTGGTTATCACATATTACTGATGTTGTTTGTTTTAAAGTTTTGTTTATTGTTGTGAATGTTCGATGGTTATCTAGAAGCTTCTGGAAAAAGT